>VZTL01045321.1:5801-56374 GCA_013400535.1 Scopus umbretta | reverse complement strand
GCATTGCAGCTAAAACTAATACATGTGTGTGCATTTTTTTAAAAAGTCTCAATATCAGAAATCTTTAGTAGCAATGTCAGGCCAGTGTGAAGTGTTTCTGAAAATCTTACTGTTCATACATATTAATGAAGAGTGCATTTAGATCACAAAATAAAACTCAGAAAAATATGTGGCATAACTCCCTCTTATTTGAGGGAGTGAAATGGGAAAAAAATAGCTTAAAAAATTGAGCCCTTAAGTAGAAATAGATTCAACTTTAGCTTTCCAAAAACAAACAAAGAAACAAAAAACCCCAAAGAAAACTAAATGTTTTGTTTTTTTTTTAATCACCGGCAGAAAACATAGCAGTAACCCTAAAAAATGTCAGTGGTTGTTTTCATATAGACAGTCTGCCATGTGCTAAAGCATATCAAGATGGATGTAGAGATGAGTGAAGGAAGTCAACATTTACTGTGGTCCAAATATATCTTGGGTTTGTTTGAGGCCTTCAGGGCTAATATTCACATGCAGAGAATCCCATATTGGGACTCTGCCAAGTGAAGGTTTTGGTGATAAAATTTTTGTATTGTTAGAAAAGAAACATGGTAATGTAAATGCATTTATCATTAGACCTGCAGGTACATTTAAATATTTGTAGCATATATTAATATTTCTATCATCCCTTGCAGGTTCTCATATAGCTTAACAAATGGAACAAATTTTTAAAGCTACACTTGAAAGTAGTAGTAATTTTCTCTTTAGAAAAATAACAGAAACTGAATGTGCAGGAATATTTTGTGTGACAAATATAAAGAAGGAAAATTTCCTCTAAGTCTCAAATGTGAGATCATTTCAGGAAAAGAAGAGATGTGAGATCATTTCAGGAAAAGAAGTCTGTTATTAGGTACAGATTGAAGTTCAAAGACTTTGTATCTATTCTCAGCTCTAGTTTGACTCAAGGTATGACCTCTGCAAAATGATTTCAAGGGAGCCTGTAAGGCAGAAGGAATGGTATCATTGATACTGTGATGAAGAACAGATTGGCATGCCAACTACATAGGAATGGCCATCCTGGCCCATCTGGCCCAGTATCTTTTCTTTTAAGTGGCCCTAAAAAATAATCAGTAGATGCCTCAAGAAGGGCAAAAGAGCATGTTAAGTATATAGTGCACTTCTCTTTGAATCCTCTACAGCTTCCTGAAATCTGCAGTTTAGGGATTTCCTAAACTTAGTATATTGGATTGAATCCCATGGGAAAAAAATAGTTATATGCAAATAACAATGGTACCAAAATCAGCTTGCTAAGTGTACTTGGAAATCAGTGGGAATTAATTTGCCCTGCTGAGATGTTGGCTTTAGGCTAACTTGCTTAAGGTTAGTTCAGGTTAGGTCCAATAAATTACGCTGCAGTCTCGATATGTTGCAGAAAGCATGGCAAAAGATGCATTGAAGCATTGGGAACTGTTTTTTGCCTGAGGTGGGTGCTAAGGAGGGATTCCATGTGCAGCCTCTATCGGACTCAGAACAACAAAAATGGGAGTGGGTTGGATCTGCAAGGCTTAATGAGACTTTACTCTCTGACTAGCGGCTAATCCTTCACTCAGAGGTCCCAATCCAGCAGAATCTTACTGCTGCACACTCCGTAATGTCGTATGCAGTGGCCCTGCCCCTATCGATCCTCTCTGCACCTTCTCACTCCATCACACCATCTGTGCCAAATGGCATGAACAGGTTCAGACAACCACCTCTTGCTGCTCTGCTCCATCGCTGCTTGAAGGACATCCTCTCCATTAGGGGCTGGCATTTTTAGAGTGGTTGTACATTATACTTGTCTTGTACCTGAAAAAAAAGTGGTCAGACAAACACAAATGTCTTGTTCAATCCAATTAAAAGAGCAAGGGTTCTTGGGCTCTGTTTTGTGATAAGATAAAGTCACTAGCACAGTGGTATCCAGACAGGCACACCCGTTTGCTACCCTGCAGATACTGCAGTTGGTAACAGAAACAAATCATCAGGTATAGCCTGATGTTATGAATTGCAGAATTTTGTGAGCCATTGGTTGAAGCAAAGGGATGTAAAGTCCACATAGTAAGGAAGATTTGAATAACAAATACAAAAAGTGTAAATTGCATATTGTGGTCCTCAGGATACTGAAAGGGAAAAAAAAAAAAAGGAAACCTAGCACGCTCCTCACCTTGCAGTGTTGGTGTCAGTGAGAAAAATATACTCAAAACAAATTCCATCCACTCCTGAATCACAGAAAAACAACACTACAGAAACCCACAGCGTCTTTTTCATTTGAACAATTTATTGGACCTCACAGAAGTGCACTTACGTTACTTTCTGTGAAGGATGCCACTATACCGCAAAGGAACTTATACCTATTCCTCTTAGGCAATTAGCAGTGAAAATCATTGGCTTGGAGAACCATTCAGAGAGGAGCAAAATAAAGTCCATTTCTCACTCATCCCTGGTTATTAATGGCAATTTTAGCAAAATGTATGAAGAGTATATCTGATCTCTGCTGTCGCACACCAGACAGATTTTAACTCAATTACTCCCCTCTCACCTTATCTGAATGCATTTATTTTCCTGTATGAAATTAGATAAGCTGTTATCTCTGAACACACACCCTCTGAATTGTGGATGGAAATATCCACAAGGAAAAACAGATGCTCTTGTGATTGACAGAAAACCCTGAAACACTGCTCCACAGAAACAAAGCCAGAGTTGTCATAGGGATGATTCACTAGGCTATATTACACTGGAAGAGAGACTTTTGTATGACTAAGGGTCTGGTCTTATTGCAGAATAAGTAAATATACTTGCCTCAAATTCAGTCTAATCTAATTTGCTGCAGAAAATTAGAAATATTAGTATAGCAACTATTAAATCAAGTGATTTAAACACAGTGTAAGATGGAATGAAAAAACATCGCTGCCATTTCATAGTAGGAAATCCCACACTGCATATTTTGGATAAAATCAGTGGGAGAAATAAAACTAAATAACACCTAGACAACTGCAACCACTGGAGAGATGATATTTTGCTGTATGGAGGGATTATTTGAAATCCTATATTCATATATATTTCCTCTCTACCATTTAGTTATAACTCTTAATATCAGTGGTATAAAGTACATCTGGTAAAAACACAGAAGGCTGCCATTTTCCAGCATTACAGTTTCAGTTTTCTTAAAAAGACACGTAAAAGACCCCAAAGGTTTTAGGAAACTATGGATGTTTTTTGCATAAATCAATAGGATTTTGTTCCTCGCTGTAGTCAGTACTAATGAAACTCTTGTCTTTTAACACTGGCCTGTGGCGCATCACTTTGTGATAGTAATGCCTGAGCAAGACGGGCTGATCATGTGTGGTGAATTCCCAGTTACTTGCAGCCTGGTGGACCTAAAAGGTCAAATTTCTTATCAGTTTATTAGCAGTTCCGTGCAAAGAGAGATCTGACCTGTATGTTACAGTGAGTTTAAATTAATGGGAAAGTCTTGGAGTACTTAGACATCTTGCTTTACTTTGGAGGCTTGCTGCTTCCCCAGGGAAGCTTGCAAGGGCAGAGCTGGTACCAGGAAGGTGAGAGACTGAGACTTCAGAAGGGTTTGTACAGCAGAGGACGAAAAGGCAACAGTAGCAAAAGAAGAACCTGAGTGGGCAGGAGAAAAGGAAGAGCTGCATAAGAGGTGGATTTGGATTCATTCTGTCTCTCTCATGTCCCCAAAACACTCAGCTGAAAGCAACAGATCTCCACAAAATCTTTTTGCTTTAGCAAAAGAGCCTATTTCCAGAAAAGGCAATTTAATCACTGGGTTTGCATCATCCTTCATGTTAAGTGTAAGTACTCCAAATGATAGCCAGTGCTATCACTTCCTGCAAAGGCAGCTGCTTGAAAACTCAGTGTACTCTATTTCTGTGGCCTGAAATGGGAAGTTTTGTGGCCCCTCCAGCCTAAATATACAGCGCACAAATGAGTACATGACATTGTCACTTTTTGCTTGGATAGCACAGAGACATCACAGTGGTGTCTGTGCTAGTGAGAATGCAAGGCGTATCACTGAGTCGTTCCTTCCAGATATAAGCTGCTATGAAGGGGATAAAGAACTTTATGGAATTATATATTTGAAATAGCTGTATGTGCCCACATGAAGAACAAAGAATGAACTGAGGAAAGGTGATGGGTGAATTTTAGTGAGCTGGAAGATGGGAAAAATGGGAACAGAAATCTACGTATAGTGGTTGGCTACAAAAGCACTGAGGACTGGGAAGATCCATCAGGAAACTGCTTTATAATTTTTTTGCAAATCCAAAGCTTTCAAAAATGTTCTCTCACAGGCGGTCACAAGACCTCTTATAAGGCAGAAGTTTTCCGTGCAATGTACTAAGTCTACACAGCCATCTTTCCATTTATTTAGAAATTTTTCTGTGTATGTGCCAGATAAAAAAATGTGCTTCTTTTCAATCACTTGCCTATCCACCTTTGATCCATCCATGTGAAAGCAGGCAGGACAGATCCAACTCTGATTTTTATGAAGGTAAAAAAAAATCTTCAGCAAATCTTTAAATAAAACTTCGACAAAGTGTGGCAGCAGGAGTTTCTTGGAAATCACCTGCAAAGTCTGAAGAAAAATAATTGCTTGATCATATAGCAAACTCTGTATTATGTAAAGAGTAGCATTTTCATTACACTGGATTATTCTCAAAAGCCTTTTCATTAAATGACTTCACAGATTTGATCATTTGTATAAATGTATCCAAAGCTGCCTGAGGTGAGCTAGCTCAGCTTGCAGTCCCACAGTGAGAAGTGAATATCATATTATGGAAAAGGAACTGAAGAGCGATTTTAGAAGATGAGCTTCCTTCCGAGGGTCACATTTGGAAAGCGGTACCTCTCCCAGAAATTCTTCTGTCTCTCAGGAGTGATGTACTATGCATCGAGTGCTAGAAGGAAAAAGTCAGATTTATACAGAAGACTGACTTCCATTGCTGAAAAAAACCCAAGAAATTTGAAATACAGGAAAATACACGATGCTGATAGGCTCATTACTTAGTAGTACAGTGCTAGTTAAACCAAGAAACCTTGCCTAGGCATATACACTGTAATAATTCTCTCTGGTATTGTGACAAATAATACCACCTGTGCACAGGCTGTACATTTACATGCTAGTGTAATCCACTTGGCAGGTGATTGGAGACCAATATATTCAAAGTATTTAAATGACCTAATGTTCTGAAGTTTTGCATAAGAATTAATGACAAGAACCATGAGGCTGAGAAAAACATATACTGTGTGTATAGATATTTTATCATTTAATGTATGAATGCCCTTTTTTGAGATTGCCTGATGACATCAATTTTCTTTTAAAGGCCTAGTGAAAATGAAAAACATATGTTGAAAATGACTTTTTAATGTTCTTGACCATGTTGGAATTATTAAAATTAACACAGAGTGTTAAAAATCAAACTGATGCCATCACCTTTCAGGCACTGGATAGAAGATACAACAGCATGCTAAGTGCCTCTCTCATTGTAACTCCAACATCTTGTCAGATACCATTTAGTCAAGTCAGATTGCTGAGTTGTATTTAGTTGGATTCATCAAATAAATGGAGCTGTGGGTATAGTGTTTCCTTTTAGCAAGTAGAATTCATTAATTTAATTCTGTAAAAACTCTGCAATGAAACTCCAGGAAATTACACCATGGGGACAAAACTTATTTTAACTGATGAGGGATAAAGACTGATAGTAAAATGACTGATAACGCAATTGTTAAACAGTTGCAACAAAGCCTGGTCTAGCAGTAATCAAAAACATTTGTCTTGATAAGCATGAGAAGCAAAAACAAGAAATGGTACTATTCCAGGATTTCTTAATAAGAGTTTAGCAAAGGGAAAAAAACTTACTTCTAAGACAATGAGTTGCATGGTAAAAGATTTCAGACAGCTCTGTCAAGTCTTGCAAAATGAACAAGGGAAGTCTTCATAACTCTTCTGACTTCAGAAAAAGGAGATAGAAAATAGATTTGAAATTTAAAAAAAATCAAAAAAATTAATCAGGAGTAAAAACCTCTGTTAAACAATTATATGCCGTTTCCTGCACTTTAACTGTTCCCAGATTTTTTTTAAATGTCATCTTTTCTTTACACCTCTAGGCTATTATTACAGGCTGCTTACTGTCCACTATTGTTTTCAAGTGACAGTCTAAACTTCTTTCATTTTCAACCTACATTATTATCCTATCCATAAAAACAAAGGGGAAGATAGGAATGCTTTCTAATTCTTATTTAATTAATATTTTTAACAATAAAAATAATTCAGGATGTCAGTAATTAGGAATATCAGAAACTATTTTGCTGTAATTTAATTCCTCAACTTCTTATATAGCCTTCCTAAAACAACTATATTATCTAGCCATCTTTTGGAAACACATTAAGCTAGATAACCATCATAGATCTTTATTCCATCTTTCTCACATAAATAAAATCATGTGGTACGTGCTGTTCTTTCATATATAAAGAGAATTTCATGCAAAACCCTATAGTGTTATTTGCGACAGCTGTTAAAAAGAAGGGCACAGAAGAATATGTTCCTTTTAAAAATGAAACTAGCAAAGGTTGTGGCTTTAATTTGTACTTAGTCTACATGGCATTTTCTTCCTCAGTCTTGGGACAATCCTTCAACCGTCTGGTTTTAAATTATCTCCAAAGTTTACATTGACCTCACTTCTATTTTGGCGTACCTATAGATCTTGTATCCATAATGTATTCGTTCTTAAACAAAAACAGCCAGTGGGTTTTGAGAAAGAGGAAAATACCAGTCAGTGTCTGAAATGACTAAAAAGGAGAAAGTAGTTATTTCTCAAATTGTCTGAAGTAGTTTAGTCATGAAAGCCTTCTCACCTGTCTGGTAAATACAGCAGGAGAAACGTTCTGGTAGGAGGGCCAGGCAGACGGGGAGCTGGGCGAGGGGGAGACACCCCTGCTTAAAGCAGGGATCTCGTGGATGCTCCTGAGAGCTGGCGCTTGTCCATACGCATGTCCTCTGAGGGTCTTTCCCATCAGTAAGCATATCTGAACGGACAAACATCTTCTGGGGTGAAGGGCAAAAAAGGAAAGGAATGCAATACCAGATAATCAGTATTCAGAATAACAAAAGTACCTGTAAGGTTCTAGACTGCCAGTGCCTTGGCACCAAGGAAAGAGAAACAACTGTGAGTGCCCTGCCTGTTTGTACATGCTATGCCCTTGAAAAGCAAAGCCCCCTTCAAAAGCAAGCATGGCTCACTGCTCCTCTTTCCCCAGCACATCTTGTGTGTGCTTTTGGCCCTCCGTTTTGCCTGAGTTTTTGAGAAGCTCTGCCTTGGCTGCCTTTGATTGGCACTGACTTCATGACAGAAAACGTGCCACAAGATCTTGAGCCCTTAAGACTCTGTCAGAATATTCCAGTGTGTTATACAGACTGGATTGAGTTGTAAACAGTTTCTGTACCTGGGCATTGTCTTTCAAGCCCTACTTTCTCCTCAAAATCTGTGAAGTTTAAAAAGGGGCTTTCTGAAGCTTTCTTTTGAGCATCTACAAGGGGAGCATCTTTGAGAAGGATTTGAGAGTTATCTATCAACCTGTAATATGAAGTTTTGATATATTATAGCCCATGAACTTGGGACTTCCTATTCTCTTTGTTTCTGGCAACATAAGCTTATATGGAAATAATTTTGTCATGAAAGCTTAGTAGACAAGTGACGGCAGTGGTTGTCGAGCTTGTAAATTTGAGAAAGTTAAGCCTTATGATTGAAGGACAATTTATTTTTGAAAGAGAAATTCCACATTACAAATCCAAGAGTGCTCACGTGAGATATTAAAGACAAAGAATCAGCACAGAAAAATGGATACTTGACATGACTGCACCCATAATTCACCAGTGCTTGACTTTTAGTAAGTAATATAAACTCTCTTACCAGTCTACTAGAAATCACAAAAAAACCCAAAAACCAAACCAAAAACCAAAGCACCAACAATAAAAAAGATCCATCTCTGCAGATAAGAAAGCTTTCAAGAAAGCTTTTTAACAATGTATTTTCCTGAATGGCTTCCATTTGCATTAGAAATACATAGATTGGGTTGGACTGAATCATAAAGCACCTTTTGTCATTCTTCTTTTTTGTTCAGTCATGGTTAAATGCAGCCATTCCAGGTACCCTGACACACTGTGACTTTCAGAAAAAAGAATAAGGAGTCTTTCAGCACATATGCCCATTTATGAAAAATTACGATCCTTAAAGGAAAAAACATTTTCTAGTTTGTGAACGGATGCCACTAATTTGTTCCCACATACTTCTCTGTCCTGATCAATTAACAGAAGCAGCATTTTTAAAGATTTAAACAATGTTAAATATTTTTGTCAGGCCATAGGGTCTTTAATACGGCTGTTACTTCATCTGAGCAATGAGGACTCAAAAACAACAGCATGGAAGACATAAGGAGAACAGAAAGAGTAAGTTCAGATCAACAAAAAAGCAAATTTATAACTCATTAATTTTTTTAATTTCATGCTTTTTAATCTGTGTTCATAATGAGGTACAGGGCAGTAAGTAGTCAAGCAAATACCTTATCTTCCATGATGAATTCATACCTATAAAATCATAAAATCATAGAATCATTAAGGTTGGAAAAGACCTCTGAGATCATCTAGTCCAACTGTCAACCCAACACCACCATGACTACTAACCATGTCCCAAAGTGCCACATCTACATGCTTTTTGAATACCTCCAGGGATGGTGACTCCACCACATCCCTGGGCAGCCGGTTCCAATGCTTCACGACTCTTTCAGTAAAGAATTTTTTCCTAATGTGCAGTCTAAACCTCCCCTGCTGCAACTTGAGGCCATTTCCTCTTGTCCTATCGCTAGTTACTTGGGTGAAGAGGCCAACACCCTCCTCACTACACCCTCCTTTCANCACCAACTGGATTGAACTCCATTCACCACCACTCTCTAGGCACGGCCAGCCAACCAGTATTTTACGCAGTGAAGAGTACACCCACCTAAGCCATGATGTGCCAGCATCTCCAGGAGAATGCTGTGGGAGACAGTGTCAAAGGCTTTGCTAAAGTCCTGGTAGATAACATGCACAGCTTTTCCCTCATCCACTAGGCATGTCACCTGGTCATAGAAGGAGATCAGGTTGGTCGAGCAGGACCTCTTTCTTTCCTCTGGAAATTAGAGGTTAAACATTTCCTACAGGGTATAGGAAGAAGTTAGTGTCTCTTGAAACCACTTCCATGCAAGTAGGTGTTGACCTTATTCTTTCTTTTAGAAGGAAACAGAAAATAATGATCACAGTGCTAAGAATAGAACTTAGCCTTTCATGATATTTCGTATGTACAGAAAATTAGGATCTAAAAGTGCCTGCATAGTTTTTATGATCTGGCTTTGTGCCAGAAGAAGTAAAAGCTGGAATGTTTGGCAATAAACAGGTATAAATCCCAAATGCAGTGACAGACCCCATGAAATTCCTGCTGAAAGAAGAGGGGAAAACAGGGAGGGGATTAAAAATGCCTGTTGTAGAGGGGAAATGGACCTGCCTGATAGTTCAATAGTATACTCGGTGAAAAGCCTGAACCACCCCTAATAGCATTGCTAATGAGATAAATGTGGTATTTTTCCTGAATGCAATGGGGGCAAAAAATCCTACAACTTTTGCAAGCCTTTGTTAAACCAGAAGACAAAACATTTACTGATAATGTGGAAAAAAAACCCTCCAAAATCACATGTCCCCAAATTCACTGGTGATTCACAGAGCATTCCTGTTTTTATAAGCAGAATAAAAAGAAGAGGAACATTTCTGAGTATATGGCTGAATTAGGAAAATTAACAGACTGTTGCCAGCTTGGAGAAAGTTTAAAAGATGCATGAAGAGCTTTGATAGTGTGTTGTATGCAGAATGAAGCGATCCAAAAATGCCTGTTTATTAGGGCCTTTTATAACCTAAAGTGGTCCCTCAAATTTGGTATTTAAGTGAAGACAGCTTCTTATCATGCGATAGAGATGCAACATCATATGGTCTGCTCAGCAAATTAACCAGAGGTCAGGGCAAAAGCACAATATGTGCACTATTTAAAGAATCCATGCTTTAATTCAGAGATGCAGAAATTTGATGAAATAAAGCTTTCTTATGAAATTTTCCATGGGACTGCATTCTCTTGTAGTATTTTAGTATTTGCATTTCTCTCCCAGATAGAATAAAATGCAGCGCTCAAATAAAATTAACAAGCAGTTTCATTAACCAACCATTTGTTTTATTTTAACCTCAATTTTTTTTTTCCTTCATGTTGATACTTGCTAAGAGCCAGATCATTCTGTCCGGGGATAAGCAATTGATTTAATTGACAGCTGTGCCTCTGTAAGACCTCAGACAGCAAGCTCTTTATCAGAACAAGTTTCACTGTACCTCTTATACGCAGCAGAGCCAGAAACAAGTCCAAACACAGCCGTACCTTGGTGTTAGGACAACAGTTAAAAAATTGATCTTCTCAGCTTGGCCTGATATTCTTGAGAATGTTTCATTAGCACATTGCTAAAGGATTACCAGCTTGTTTTGCTTATCAGAGGATCTTCTATTCATTAATTGCATCAGAGGGAGGGTTGGGGATGACAGTGAGGAGGAATGAAAGCACAGAGCCTTATTACTATTATTATTATTGTTGTTGTTGTTGTTGTTGTTATACAAAAAGAAATAAAATTAGTCTTATTAAAAATAGTGTTTTTCCATAGCAAGATTTGGTGCAAAAGCTCAAATTATAAGTTCAGCGCCCCATCAATATCTCAGTGAGAGATCAGGAAAGTCTCCACCTACATATTTGCATGTTTGGTCCTTTCCATAGCACCGGCTGTCCAGGTGACAGCCAGCTGCCAAGCCAGACATTGCATGCTACCACTCCAGCGAGCGCCACTTCTCGCCCCTGCTGCTGGCAGCTGCTTGGTTCCCTTTATCCTGCACATTTGCTTTGAGGCCCAGAGGTCCCCCAGCCTGTGGTCACTCCAAAATCAGATGTTACTCATTTGATATCATAACCTTACTCAAGAAACTCTCCCCTATATGTATTTTAAGAGCTTTCTAGGTGTGCTTACCTATCCTACCCACCTTTACCATCCTTACTACTTATGAACTTTCTTCTGGACCACTCTAGCATCAAACAGGGAAGTGCAATAGATGACTTTTTTGGGGGCTATGTGCTCTGTATGTGTTACCATCTGTGTTTTAGATGTCTACCAGAGCCATGGCTTTACACAGACAGAGTTGCATATAGAGGAAGGGTATACAAATAGGTCTGAAACATAACCGCAGAGGAAGGAATAATTCACCTTGTCAGTCCTTCCAGTGAATGCATTTACAGTAACATACTGTAGCAGGAAATCCCTGCTGTTGCTCCTCAGGGGAAGATTGTCTCTCTCGTACTGTGATCCCACTTGTGTTCCTTTTCTCTGATGTTTATTATCACAAGAACAAAGATGCAAGGGGAAGTATGGAGCTGAACTAAACTCCATACCATATAGACTGTACACATTATCTGTATCATTATATATATATATATATGTATATATCTGCATTTGTGTATAGAAATATATACACATATATGTGTAATTATACATAGGAAGAGTACATGTATGTATATGTTTTATGTATTAGAGAGAGAGAACACACGTGTCCTAAATCAGTACTGTAGGACAGTGAGAATAAGGATTACCTAATGACACCTAACTTTTATTCTGGCAAAGTACAATTTTTTGCATTAATTTGTTTCTTAATCTTCTCCCTATTGTTCACTTTTACACTTAGTTTTCTGTGTAGCTCTGCCTCTGATTAATTTTCCTATAGACGCAGCGATGACAAGCTTTTTTTTTTACTTTTAAAAACAGAATTTATTTGCCAGATTGGCTTTCTTCCACAAAGCCTAACGACTCCAATGCTCAGAGCTTGTTAGGACTGATTCTTTTCTAACTATATCCATGCATTCAGGGATGTGATTAATTCTCCTAGAAGAAAATCTGTGCAGTTGATAGCTTTAAAAAACGTATAACATAGATAAGTGTCACACAGCTGGCTATGAAAAGAGAAGGGTATTAATCACAACATTTAGATTAGATTATAGATGCAGTTGAACTTTTTTCTCCCTTGCTGCAACCATTCTTTTTGGAACAGTCCCTGCTATTCTAACAGGGGAAAAAAAAACACATTTAATTTGTACAGCTGAAAAGGCTTGGCCTCACTTTAAAGATCGTCTCATGAATTTGATAAACATGGCTCATTGAAGAATATAGGCTCAAAGACAAGAATTATCCTTAGTTTAAGATTCAACAAACCTCTAGAAGTAGAAAAATCTGAGAGGCAAAAGACAGTAAACATGTTTGATGGAGGCAACTGTACTCTGTTAATTAAAATCTCAGGCTGCTTTTATGAAGCGTGGAATTTGTGACCCTTAAAAGCATCTCTGTGAAGTTGGTGCTTAGAGTTTTGGCTCAAGCCTACCTCTACTTCCTTAGCAGCCAAAGGTAACACTTCTGATGTCTTCAAAAGAAGTCAGAGCAATCCCACATTTCTGCTTTTGGTTCTCCATTTCTAACAGCCTATCAGTCCCCAGGAAGAAGGGCAGCTGGGCTTTCTTTTCCAGCTGTCTGGATTGCCATGAGTTCTTCGCAAAGGAAGCATATGTTTATATTGAATCTGAGAATAGGTTTGCGTAACATTCTTACTCAGTAGCAGGGAATTACGTCTTCAGCAGAGGTTGTTGGGTGTTTTTTTAAATGGTCTTGTATCTGAAAATACTGATTTGCTAAAATGGCTACTGGCTCACACGGTGTTTCAGATCAAACAGAAGGAGAAAGAAACCAGCATAAGAATCTCATAACTAGAACACTTACCTGACATAGCAAAGATGCAGCAACACAGAAGCTTATATACTGCTTTACACACCAGGCTATACGTCACCAGGCTGTACAGAAGCCATTGCTCTCACCCAGTAATTATTGACGCAAAGTGGAATAGGTCTTTCAAACTGAATGTGGGAAACGTAGCGGATCCAGAGCAGGGCGTGTGCCTAAATTGCAGAGACGTGCTTCTCTCTCTTTTGTTTTCTGTCATGAAACTCTGAAGAGATTCATTTCCTCAGGAAGCATAAAAACTACTATTGATAACACTCAGGAGAATTTTCTATGGCAAGAAAACAACTTAACTCCTAAGTCTCTTCTATGCCATCACGGACACAGGTAAAAAAACTTTTTGCCAAATGAACTTTTTGCTGTGGAAATATGCATCTAAGGTAGAGCAAGCCTATCCATAAAAAGGTTCTTCAGGGGATTTCAATATCCCTCAGCAAAGGCAGGACATTTATCACTGCTATCAGCTTGTTTAGCTGTTTAATTTATTTTGTGTTGTTCAAAGAAAGAATGATAAGAAATGCTTAAGGAACAATCACACGTTTTTATGCTAACTGCAGGTGTTAAAGCTGCAGGTTTCTCCTGAAAGCCGTCTTCAAAATGATACCACATGAGCTCTTGTTGTAAACTTCTCTTTTATTAGTGTGGGCTGAGTGATGCCAGAAACCTGCAATTCCTTTTAACCAACTGTTTCTCTTTAGATTTCATCACATTTTTATGTTAAACAGTGTCAGAAAGGCAACAGGTCAGCACAGGGAATAAGTCAGCTTTAAGTCCCTAACTCTCATTCCAGTCACGGCATTGTAGTTTTCCAGTCTGAAGGATGCTTTCAGTTTGACAAAAGTTAGTTTTGGAGGGTTGCATTTCATGCTTTACTTTGGAAATACACACACTGGAGCAGGTCATGACCAGAAAAGGCAAATTAATAGACTTACAGACAACTTTTTATTCAATATATAGCTTGGTACCGGACCATTATTTCAAGTTAAATGTAGCAAATTACTTTTTCCCCAGTTTAAGCACCAATATTTGTGAAGATTCTTGTCACATGATCCTACCTTACTAGTGAGCACATGTTATTTGCTCCTCACTACCTTTTCTAATGGCCACCCAATGGGGTCATAGATCACCCTATTTGTTATATCCACATCTGGTCAAACTGTTCATAAAAAAATAATTTACTGAAATAATATAACCTTTTTTCCAGTTCTACAAAATATCCGTAACAAGAATATGACTTTTATTACTTCATTCCTTATTCATAATTGTTTGTCAGATCACTTATGTGAACAAATTATTGCCTGTGGATTCTTCTCAGAACTTCCAATCATTCCTCAACATCTGGACAATGAGGCTGGCTTCATTAGTCACACAGTCGTATTTATATCCTTCGGTATGCAATATCCATCCTCTTGGCCACTGAACTGGGGATGTCCAAGTTAAAAGCACAATTCATTTTAGCCCAAGTTAACTCTCACTAGAGCCACAATGGGCTCAAATGCTCATAGGAGCACACAGAGTAACACATGTCTACCGAGCGGGAACTTGAATAAACTGAGTTTAAAGAAACTGCCTAGAATTTACTTGGAAATGTTTTTAAATATTTTTCCTTTTTTTTTTTTTTTTTACTTTCCGAACAAGAAAATATATAAGTTTTCCTACATATATACAGTCTCTGTGCTCTGTCAGTTTCTGAATGAACCAGCAAGATAGATAACCATCTGCTGGTTGTCAAGAATGCTTCTGGTTTGTTTGACATGTCATATAAACATATGTAGATACATTTGTGTGCTGGAGTGTATTGACATGTCATAAGTGTATACTTGACCATGAATTCTTTGTATTTCCTGTCTGAATTATATAGCAGTTGAGGCAATAAGTCTCTAGCTGGGAACACTCATAAAAATAAACACTATGCATGGTATATTTATAAATATACCTCTTAAAACATTTCACACTGTTTATACGGAGACATTGCTTCACCGTTCTCTCAAGGGTCTCCACTTTAACTCACTGGTCTCTCTTTTGTAACACCGTTATTTACAGATTATTCATGATAAGCACTGACGTGAGGGGAGGAAGCAGCAGCTCCTTCAGGTCTCCTGCCCATCCAGATCTGTCCCGCTGGGGATGCAGTGCTGCTCGCAGGCTGTGTTCTCGCTCCTTGCCTTTCCTTAGCCAACTCCATCCCTGTTAATCTTCTACTGCTTTATTGACTGTCCTGTCCATCATTCAGATGGATTATTAAGTAAATGTACTTCTGGCTCAACTTGCCAGAGGTAACATCACTCTGCCTTGTTCTCTGGCTTAGATTTTAAAGAATTTCCACCACCTAATTCACTCAATATTATTAATAGACAATAATTTATTGGAATACATCTTTTTCTATTGAACGCTTTCATTTGGAATTCACACTTGGAGGTTTTCATTTACTTTTCTAACGACTCATTAAAAAGTGGATATCATGGTTTAGGAAATTATTTAGGAACATAATTTGGCATGTGAGCTAGGTCTAGTTACTAATTATCATGTCTTAGTGCTTGAAAGGCCTTTGTGTATATCCTAAGTTATACAGGGTGTGAGCTGGGAGTCTGGAGGTCCCACACAGTTGGTAAAAGCAAATGGCCTCTAGGCATGGGACTGGAGTTACAAAGTCAAGAACTACCTCTTGGTGAATCCTTCTGGAAAAAGACAAATAGCAGCAGCTTTTAGTAAATTGTAGTATGTACTATTTAGCAAATAGTACTAGCAAATAGCAATAGTAGATAGTATTTAGTAAATGCTCAATAATATTTAGTAAATAGCGGTACTTAAAGATGAAAACACCGAAAGTCTAAATCTTGTACATGTGAATGACAAAGAACAGAGCCTGAGTTAGAAAGTCTATGTTTTTGTACTCCTTTCCTAGGCAGCTACACTTGTTCACGGACTCGACTCTTGGATTTCAAAAGAAGGGAACAGGCATGCAGATCTTTGGAAGTGAAGGACTGGGCTTTGATGCTGCTTAAATTCAAGGGAAAGCTTGGAGCACATCTCTTAGTGGTGTACCACAGGCAAGTGAGATTGGCAAACAGTCTGTAAGTCTCCTCACAGGGATCAGCCAGGGCTCCTGCTTTGAAACACCTGTGACCCCCCACCAGCATTCGGGCAGCTCTTTTTATTCTATTCTACACATAGTGCATTATTTCATATTTGTTGCCTTAGAAAACAGGATCTTCTACCATTTTTATTTTGGGTTCATGCGTAAAAATTATTAATATATTAATTAATTATATTAAGATGATTCCCTGTAAAAATAAGCCTCCATCCTTCCAGTCATGCAAAAGCATGAATGCCTTCCCTGGATCCAGCTAACCTATTCATTGATGGTTTTGCATGGGAAAGAACTAAAAGAGTGCACTTTGTACCCATATGCTAGCAGTTTTTAGTTTGATAGAAGAATATTGTTTGAAATATTTCAAATTAATATATTTTGTTACTCAGGAACAAATAAAAAGATGCTGGAGGCAGAGCTTAGTTGGGAAATAAGAGATGTCAATGGGAAGGAGCAAGGCCTAGGAGGGGATAAGAAAGAGGAGAGAAAGGCTGTATAGAGTGCATGCTGTAGCAATGCGATAGATGGATCCTTGACCAGGGGCTTAACAAACGGTGGTCCAAATCCAATAAATCTTATCCACAGGGTTAGCAGAAAAATCTTCCTAGTGAGGAATAATTGACTCTGCCTCAGGGCAAAAGTAAAAAAAAAATTTGATCACACACACAGCTGCAATATAGGACTCTTGTGATTCTTCTGTCACAATTTAGCTGAAGACTTTGATGTATCTTCCAATGCTCTAACCTCTGTCCTAATGAATTAATAATTAAAAACATATAATGGGAATATTGAGTTAGTTATTAGGTTACCAGGAGGATTAGGAGGAGCCTGAGTAATGTAATCTTGGAAACAGTCATAGACGTTCAGTATGTATTCATCCCCTCTGTGGTCCTTCCCACCCTCTTTCAGAGGTTGCTGTCCCGATATAATCAGGTCACATCAGCACTCTTAAGCTAGTCCTGGGCAAAGTCAGCCAGGTTGGCCTGAACCCTGCTGGGAGGGATCTAGGTCACTGCATCTGAGTTACTGCGGTCACCTGGCTGCAGGCATGGCTTAGCCTCATCTCAGTGACCCGAAAGTGAGGGGTAATACCTAACTGCAGGGAGCAGGGCATTTCAAGCCACAGAACAAGCTCTCCCTCTCTCCAGAAATGCTAATCTTTTTCCCTATGTAGGGGCTTTTGCACTTTGGAAGAGTATCAAGCTTGTAGTCACAAGTATAACTCAAGTATCATCCTGCAGAATTTATGCTTTTTGGGATGGAGACAGTTTCTTGTTGATCATCTGGTAGCATGACAACCCAAGCTAACTTTCTCATTTATTCATTACATACAGAAGGGGTTATATCATTTAACTGCTCTCTGAAAATCATAAGGCTCCCATTGTCTTCATTTTCATAGCTAACCTCTTCTGTACTGGACTCATTTTAATATTGTTTCCTACTTCTGCTGTTAAACATATGCTCTTCAATGAAAATCATCAAGTTAATATAGACGTATTCAGTTTTCTTGGATGTTTGCCACAGCTCTCTGTGCTCTATGCTAAGCTCAAGGAGTGCCTTAGTACCAGTGTGGGACAAGGGCAATGGTCAGCCTTTAGCGGCCACCAAATGTCACAGATTTGTCTCTTTTGCTCCTAACAAGCCCTTTCAGCCAGGTGAGCCCTACCTCCACATCTCTCTCTAATTCCTCAGATACTAGAAACTGAGGCGATTAAGTGTAACTAGAGTGTGTCTACCAAAAACTTTTGGAGGTTATAAGGATAATGTGCATTTTTATGCCATTTTGTACATTGATCCCCTTTTCATAAGAAAACTCAAAAACACACTATGCAGTATGATTTGCCCTCTGTCTCCCTCCTTTGAAAGACAATGCCATACATATTACAGAAGAAACTAATTCCGCAAAAAATATGTCTGTCTGGGGAAACAGAAAAATTAAAGCAAATACTTCTATGTAAAATGACTCAGCTTTTTNNNNTTTTTTTAAAAATATCTTTTTTTTTTTTTTTTTTTTTTTTTTTTTAATCAAGTCCTGGTTTTTGTTTTTCATAGTTTGGAGCAGGGGAGTTATTTTCCATGGGACATTTTGCCTGTTGGTGCTTTGACATTTGTTAGTTCTATAGTTGACACAGTTTACATATCGCTGGATGCAAGAGTTAGATTGTTAACAACCACCAGAGAAATACTAGAACAGTGGCTTAGACATAAGGTTAACCTTATATGGAAATTCATAAGTTTTAACCTTAACAGTGTTATTACTCTTTTTTTTTTTTTTTTTTTGTAATATTTCTCTGCTTTGTTTTATTTTCCAGTGGGGCATTAGAAAAGCTCTGGTGAACAATTAAATCAGTACATTGAACTAGAATTACATAAAACATTAACGGTGTATTTTTAAGGAAACCAGAAATCACATAAACAAAACTAGCAAGAGGTACCATGTGGAACAAGCCAGTCAGGACTGTTTCCTTATCTAGCTGTTATAGAATGTTTCTGTTAGTGTTAAAAATACTTTCTCATTATGGAGAGGTCAGCTGGATTAAGCAAAGTTGGATGACATAAATTGTCTTCAAGCTTGAAGGCTGAACTGATTATAGTATATCAGTCTGGAAGAGATAATAGTCCTGATAACTGAATTAATTTCATTTCTTCTTTAAAAAATAGATGCATAGATATACATACATACAGGGAGGGGGGATATGTAATTCTGCCATGATTTAGTCCTCCAGTTAGAAAAAACTGCTTGGGTTTTACAGCAGTGGCACCATTTTACAGCAAAATGTCAGACGTACAGTGTAGTTTCTCATACCACATATGAGCTAAAAAAAGTGTATAGTCAGGTTGTGGAGTAGGGTTTTTTTGCTGGGTTTTTTATATTTCATTTTATATGATATAAATACATATTTATAAAAACGGATTGTTTAATATAGTCCCATCATTTTGAGTAAGACATTCCTCCTAATCCTTCAAACTCATAAAAGCTACAAAGAATATACTGGCAAAGTTACACATACAAAATCAGTTGCTTTCCAACAATTTCATTGTCAGTTCTTATTCTTTAGAGATACTAAGAGGAAAACAATCAATTGCAGTCCACCTCTGCAATTTTATCAAAACCACTATTTCATGGGTTGAATTTGCTAAAAGTTGTCTATATTAAATGAATTTGGCCATACAAAACATATCTGATGAAAGTGTCTGCTACCAGAAATTTTATATTAAGTTTTAGGCTGAAGCAGATTTAAATGACTGAGCTATAAACGTCTACATAAGAGGGTCTGGAGAAAACGCTGACAGGCCCCTATCTCCAGTGATGCTGCCAGGTGCTGTTATAATTAGTTCTTTGGAAGCAAAGAACTGTTCATTTCTGCAAGCAGAGTAAAACCTTGTCTGCAGACCAGGTCTGTTAATTTGAGACTGAGCATTATTTCAGTGCTTGGTCTACTTAATAAGAATAAAGAGCTTTTGGTAGAGGTCTTTGGTGCTGAATAAACATCCTCAGGTCTAGACTTTGGGTTCCCTTAGTCAGCAGAAACTGGCAGGGGTTAGAAAGATCTGAGTGTTTTCAGCTCATTTACAATGTAATTTGTTAAATAAACCTATGGACAGAAATTTAAACCAGCAAACTGCTGAGAAAAAATGGTTTCTCATTCAGCAATGCAGCTGACAGTGTGTTAGAGTCAGTAAGAAAATCACTCCTTTTTAAAAGTTAGAGAAACATTTGTAGCAGAAAAAAAGCCCAACACTGGAAAAGGTAGCATTAAAAAATAGGGAAGAGCACACAGTATATCTTAATATGGAGGTCCAGTAATACTTTGTAAGTAGATGCAATTCAATCTAATATAAAAAAGTCAGAGCATACAGCTTTTCCATCACAGCAAGAAATGGGTTGTTAGTATTCTTATCTCAGTCTCTGCTAGTCTTACTCTCTTTGCAAGCTGGACCTTAATTGATCTATTAATGAAACACATATGCAAATATTTTTTGACACCTCAGGGTGTATTAAGGCACTGAATTAGTGCTATTCATCACTATCCAAAAATTGCAGTACACATTCTCTTTTTTAGACTTACTAAGAAATTAAAAGGTTCAAATGTAACTGCAGTGTGAATGAAGAAGGACAGTAGGTCTGGTAGAGTTAAATTATTCTAAAAAAATAAAATTACAAGGTAGTTTTGTACTCAGGGCAAAAATTTCCATATCTCCTACAGCAGAGACACGGTGCTTAAATTAGCAATTGGCTGCCACTGTGTCCCACAGAAAATCAAGGGAAAACTCACCTTATAAATAATCCACAGTGGAGAGATTAGATGTATAATTATAGAAATAGATATTGGGAGAAAAAAGTTAAATTTAGTGGTTAAACAATAGCTGCAGCTATGAAACTGCATCTCATTTTAATGGTTGTACATTATCCTCCACGAATGACATTATTAACTGTATGTCACTGCTATAAAAGTGTTCTCTTCGTCTCACTAAAAATGGCTGCCTCTAAACCATAAGTAACAGACAGCCCCAAGAACCTTTCGTGTCCAACACCAATAAATTCTAAACAAAGTTGTAATGTCACATGGGGCAGAGTACTTCTATTGGTTTTCACATGATTCAAATCAGGCTACTTTGAGGTTGCCATGCTAGTTAAGAGCTTAAATTCCTGAAGCTGCAAAAGCTGCGACATCATGGTCATCGTTACACTCAGGTATCTCACCAGCCCCTTGAGAGCAGCTGGTGCCTTCTGAGAACCAGTTGGAAAAGCAGCTATAAATCTCTACATCAAAAATTTATTTCTGACACCACCAAATAAGGGCAGTTGCTCCCTGTGAGTGGTCCAAGAGCAATAAATAGATGTGTACATTTGGCATCCATTGCCCTCAGTGCTAATCTGGAACAGAAGGTGCAACACAAACTGGGAAGCTGGCAGTGATAAATTTACAACCTTAACAGAGAGAAATATAAAGATGAAGCTAGTAGTTATCCATGAAGATTAAGCTAATAGTTATCCAGCTCTTGCAGTCCAGAGGCAGTCATCCTGATGTTCAAATAACATCTTTCTACCTTTGTGCATATGAAATAGCTAAAATTCAACAAAGAAATGAATGTGTCCATGGAGGGAGGGGAGACTATGACCCACAGGCAGTCTCTGGTCATGGGACTTTCATGCTGTGGAGTCCCATCTCCCCTTCCCAAATGTGCACGCAACCATTTACCATATTAACTCCTTTCTTTGTTGGTTCCACTGGTTGCAGACTGAAAATCAGTCCTGCCTTCTCATCTAATCCGAACTGTCATCTACAGCTGCTGTCAAAGACCAAAACCTTTCCTATGTCTCTCAGCTGTAGGACTTCACAAATCACACCCAAGAAATAAAAGCACCAGCTCTCATAGTATTTCCTAGAAAAGATAAGAGCCAGCAAAGATGTAGGTATACTACCTGATCTTCTGCATCTTTGCAGCAAAAAGAGCATCTGTTGTCTTCTAAAGGTATTTTTATACAATTATTTTATGGATTCCTGTTTTTTAGTTTGATACTGCTGTTTTATGATTTAGTTCTTTTGTAGTTTTTAGCTTTTGCAGGATAATGTTGAAAAAAATATGAAAGTGATGTATTAAGCTCTAAGCAAAGTGTTGGCTTTTTTTATCCTTGTTGAGTTGTCTTTATTTTTAATTGCAAACCAGAAAGATTCTCTGGTGTTACTGTGCACCCTGGAGTCTAGCCTAGATCCAACCTGACTGTCAGGTAAATGAACTGCAGAGAGGGTAATGGAGAATACCTTTATGCTTATCTCGGGATTTCCTGGCTGTCTCATAAGGTCACCTCTAATGGCAATTCCCAGTCTGCCTCACTGGTGCTGCTTCCTTCCTTATTTCTCTGAATTCATCCCACCCCTCTGAGGGTCAATTACTAGAAGTACATTTGCACTGCAGAGCTCCAAATTTGCGGAGTGGAGCGTGTCTAGGAAGAACTTCCTGTGCAACCTCCATGCTTGCTAACACCAGTTGGTCTCTGGGGAAGGGGGAGATTGTGGTACCTGAACAGGGCTCTTGTGGGTGTGTTTTAATCAGCTTTGAAGATGGAGTTGAGGTATGAACTTGGGAGACAGGAAGTGTGACATAATTCTCGAAGAAGAGCATCACCAGACAGTAAAATTGTACAATTCCTGTATCTACTGCTTTTTGTGGAATAACATATTTTACCTCATTGTTCTTCACATGAATGAAATCCATATCTGCTTAAGCTGAATGTTAATACTTGCTGTGACTTTTTTCCTATTTTCGTCTGCATATAAATCACTCAGGTGATGCTGCTGGCAGATCCTGTGGCCAAATTTAATAATGAAAGCATGTGTTTTCTTAAGCTAATTATCTCTGCCACCCTTGAAATTCAGATTAAATTTCTGCTTCCAAAGAAAATTCAGTTTTAAATTCATGGCTTTGGGTTTTGTTTGTGTCTTTCAGTTCTGTCAGTTTTTTGCATATAGCTACATAAGCATGGCTTCTAATGAAGTCTGGTTTTGTGAGGCAAAAGTGAGGGTCGTTGTAATTGTAGCTAGTCAAATGAAAGGACAGTAACTTAAGATGTGTGTTATACGCAAGTGTGCCGACGGGCAGTGAGAGAATCTTGTAAACAAAGCTGCCCATATGTTGCATGTTGAACTTTTTAACAAGGAAGTTGATTATTTTTTCCCTCTTTTTGTCTGACAACACGCACAAGGGTTCATGATTTTTCACTGATAAAGCTCCTGCAATTTCTTATTTTTGTGAAAATACAGAATAAAGGCGCATCCAAGACAGCAGTTCACAGAAGAGATGAGCTCCCAGGGGGCTTAGTTTCTTAGGGCTGGCAGATGATAAAGGGAAAAGCTTGTTTTGATAAAAGAATTTGGGGAATCTGAATAAATAATGACAACTAGTATGTATAGAAACGGGAATATTTTTCTCCGGTTTTTGACCATGGATGAATATCTTAAAGCTTGTCATCAAGATAAGTAGTTTGAAACTACATTAATGATTAAAGGGGAAAGAGACTGTGAGAGGCAGAAAAGGAAGAAAAAGGGAAATCATACAGTGCTGTGGGTGGCTTTTTTCTTTTTGAGATCTTCATAAAACATAAAGGTGGTAAATACAGGGTAAGGATAGAGCAGTTGAAAGCTTCTGGCAGAAGGAAGGAAACATGGTCTGGTACTTCCAGAATATCTGCAAAGCTAGGCTGGAGAGTAAGAGTACAGACTGCTTCTGAATGGCAAGAGTGACAATCTGTCTTAATTCGGAGCCTACAGCCATGTAAAATGGTACAAAGGGTTAGGCCCCAAATATTGAAATAAAAGGAAGCATAACCAAAAGAAAACTGATATGAAGAAACAGATAGTGAAGGCGCAGCTCAGGATGTGAGCTATAAAGTAATAAGAAAGGATAGTGGAGGCAGGTTATAGCAAGGTAGAAACAGAGAAATAAAAAAAGAGAAGTTCCATCAAATACAACCTTCTGTCACTGATTTCTTTCACAGGGTGAATCAGAAAGGGATGAGTCTCTCTTCTTCCTTTACAGCACTTGGCATTAGTAGAATTCCAGTAAGCAACTCTGCTTCTTCATGAGTGCCACACAGGAGAGAATCAAGCCTAACATAACTAAACTATTTGATTTTCATACCTCTTATTTTCCCAGTAGATTTTCTTCATGGGCTTGAACAAAACAAGAGAGAAGTAAAGATTATTGATGTCAGGATTATGTTGAAAGGAATAGGAAACAGTGGTTTCAAGCAATTTCTACATTTAATGTGTAGAACTCAGCACTGTATTTGGCTTATTGTGCCTACTAAAAAGGCTATCCTTTTTAATGTTAATTGTGTCTGATTTGACCACTTTACTGTAGCTTTTTTCTTTTCCATGTTCAGGCTTTCCTGTGCATTGCTCCCCAGGTTATTTTCCTTCTTGCTTAATGAAACTCTACCAGCTTATATTGGTGGTTAAACAGAGTATCAGGAGCTAGATATCATCTTTAACCTTATTTTCTATTCCTAAGTGTAATTTTAACAATTAACCTTTTTGTGCAATGAAAAGAGAGTAACACAGCAGAAGTGACATTAAGACAAAAAACTGTGCTGTTATTAAAACTGCTATCAGGATAAATTAGTATCTTCACAGATAAATGCTTTTGTCTTTTGAGCTTCCTCATGCTAAAGAGCCAACCCTCACCTCCCCCATATGCCGGAAATCTTTTCATTAACTCTTTTGGGGAGTATCAGTAAGAATGTTGGAGCTTTTACTTGCTTTAGCAACATCATACAGGTGATTTATCTACCCAGTACTAGTGTCTTGTCTGAATGCAGTTAGGCTAAAGCATAGGCTGGCGTGAAAACCACAAACAGTGGTTTTGTAGTCATAGAATGGTAATGATCTCTTATGTACTTTTTTTAAAACAAAACAAAAACAAACAAAAAACCCACCGCAAAACATCAAGTTCTGCTGTGATAAGATCAGATTCCAGTTTGCAGTAAACATATTTAAAACATCTTTGTTTTTTTAGCTCTGAAGTGGTGTATTGAAGCTGCTGTTTATGGAGATGAAGGAAGAAAGTTACACAAGCAAAATATACTTGTACCAAACATGTCAAATAATATTAAGAAGGTAATGATTCTTCCTTTAGGCTCCACCTAAACACTGGAGGGCAGCGTACATGAACATCCAGCTCAAATGGCTAATAAGCACCGTTAAACCACAACAGCACCCCATGCATTGCTTTACTTTTGCAGGGAGTGCAAGTGATCAAAATGACACCCATGAAGGTTTTTAACTTCTTAAGGAAAGTACTCATGTACCGAAACCAAAGTTGTCATCAAAATACAAGGAAAGATACTTGGATATCTAAATTGCTGATCAAGATGAGGAGCTGGGGAGAGAAAGAAGGGGGCCATGCCTCAGGGGAGCCTTTGGACAAAGTTGGGGGGGAATCCCAATTCTGTTTGCTTCAGCCTCTGAATAAATTGCAAGAGTAGTTTCTGAACAAAAGCTCTGTGAGCACTGCTGGCTTAAATCACCATCTGTAGTTAAGGGACTGCTTCAGCCTGTCCTGCTCTACCCTGTCTCCTGCTTTAGTGAACACTGCTTTGGTCCCCTGCTTGGAGAGGGATTACTGGCTGAGACAATCTCCTGATGGACTTGCTTCAGTGCTAGGACATGTTTGTAGCAATTCCCAATGGTACAAAGTGTTCAAAGGGATTAAGAGAAACAGCAAGCAAGCTGTATAAAGCCATTCTGAAAATAACTCCTGAAGATGAGGGATGATGGGAACTTTTACACTTGGAATTGCATGTTATCTCAACTGTTCTTCAGGGGTGGGACCTGGTGCTGTGATATTGCAGAATACTGCCTTGGGAGTTAACCCTTTCATCAGCCTGACAATTGCCAATTTGTACATAAAAGGCCATTGAGGAAGGCTTGCTGAATGCACCTGGGACTGAAATCTTGAACCTAGTAACAAAATACATGTTACTCAAGCACTCATTACATGAGTTTAAAGATACCACTGGATTTGAGGCCAGGAAGTACTATTAATACCAGCTACTCAGACTTTCTGCTTTATATATGCCATAGAAACTTCACCTAGCAATTCCTGTGTGAGGCCCATCACTTCTAATTAAGCTAGAATACAATCCTTAGATAGTTAAATGGCTTCAAAACCTAATGTGATGAAGAATCCAGATCATCACTTGTTAAATATAATAGGGAAGATAATTTACCTGTGTAACAAGTGCAGCATACGTTTGTTTAAATTTGACATACGGTGCTTCAGCCTTCATAAGGAGAAACCGTCTGAAGTCATGATAGAGCAGCTCATTTTCCTGAATGGTTCTAGCTTGGCATCTCATCTACTCCTGCAGATTTAAGTATTTACTGTGCTGTACATTGGCTTTCTTTTTCATTCAGTGCCTATGTGTTATCTACCAGCTCTGCCTAAAAGAGCTGCATCCTTTGAATGTGATCACTTTGCTACGTCATCCACAGCCTTAACAGAACCTGCGTGGACTTCTCTGAAGATAATGTTGCCTGCAGCAGGATGCATTAAAACAGAGCTTTCAACTCAGCCTCTCATATTCCCTGCTTAAAAAGCCTGCTCTGTAGCTGCTTCCAGGTGGATTGGAGTCAGCTGATTTTCCCTTCCTATGTGGGCTGTCTTTCAGCATGATGAAGTTTGGCTCTAATTGTGCTTACTGAGATTGTACTTGATCTATTATCATCACGGTATGAGTATTGACAATCCTATTATTTGACATATTTATAAACAACTATTCCTTGATTTTTTTTTTTTTTTGTCTTCAAAACTTGTCTTGGCTTACACCAAACAGCAAAATCACAAAAACATAACCCCTTCAGTTAGCAAAATTTTAAGCAAGTGGATGTATGAAAATAATAGAGCATCATATCTGACATTGCTTCCTGAGAAAGTGATTCTGTATTGCACAATTGTGTGAAGCGGACATTTTCAGTAAAGTGATGACATGTTTGCACTTTATGTGCATATTAGGTGTTTAAACCTCTAGCTGAAGCCTGCTTGTCTAGGTATATGACTGTTAAGTTCTTATATTTTACTATCAAAAAGGAAACGTTTAAAGTTTGTTTGGTTTTTTGTTTTTTTTTTTTTTTTTTTTTTGTCAAGACTCTCCATCCTATGATGGAAGGAGAGTTCAAAACTCCCACTAACTTTTTTTAAACTCTCCTGAAGGGTCAGTAATGTTTAGTTTCTTGTGTAATTCTGCACATCCAGCTTCATTTGCTGAAGCTTTTTAGCTTGCAGTCAGATATTTTGTGCCTGTGAATTTGTGAAAAATATGATTAAAATCAAAATACATTTTTGGCACAAAGGGGTTAAAAAATCAAAATCAACTGCACAATGAAAGGATATAGTATAACAAGACTTGAAGTCATTTAAAATCTGGATCAAAATCTTTTCTCCAAATGACCTCCAAACTATCAAACTGGAGCATGTTAGTTTAGGTGTGAAAATGGAGTATGGAACCTTCTGAAGGAAACAGGTTCTATTGATCCAAGAATGTTACTGGATTATCCTTGTCTTCACAAAAGCCTTCAATTGCAGCAGATTGCTAAATGTTAATGTGTTTTTGTTCTTTATTGTGATATTTTCTCTCTTTAAAATGACTAAGGATTTTCTTACAATAATGAAATTTAGGTCCCATTACAGCAATTCAGTGGTTACAAATCATGATCCCACCATAACCAGCTTTGCAAGCCAGCTGTATGCTTTGCTCCACACTATCGATTTTGTGTCAAAGTTCAGCTTATAGAACAGGTTTGTAGTCCAGATTTTCCACATGCTAGTATTTATATAGCATCTGGTGGCTATTTATTGTAGTGAAGAAGTAATATTTGCTAGGTCTTCAGAAGGTTTCAGAAAGGTATATGATAACTCATTTGATAGCTTCATCATCCCTACGCTAAATTTTTAAGTTTTATTTAATGGTAGAATTGGTACTGATTCAATGTGCACAGGTAAACAAATGTGTCATGCATTCTGAAACCTCATGTTAAGCACCTGACAAAAATGTGAAGTTTGGGGGAACAAATTATATGCCATATATTATCTAAACAATTGCATTATATTTCTAATATCTAAATGAATTATACTTGCTCAACAAGATGAGCTTTTTGAGTGGGAGGACCACATGCTATGGCTCTCTCTTCTTACTCCAATTTATTTTTACCTAGCAGGGTAGGGGTTACTAATGTTGCTGCTGTGTTTGTTAATTTAATAGAAGTTAGAAGTGCAGTCACGCAGGCAACAAAATATAATAACCAGTAAGATTGTAATAAACACATCGCCCTGTTAGACATACATGGAAGAAAATGTGCAAATAACAATGTAGTGGGTGTATCTCTCACAGGCTGCTGAGTTTTTTTTGTCACAGCAATTTAAAAAAAAACAATGGTTGACAGAATGAAAACAGGTGAATGAGGAAACATCATCAGTGATGATCAGCATGTGTGGGAGCATGCTGGAGCCAGGCTCGGAGGTGTTTTTATAGGGAAGATGCAGCTGGTTTTAGAGGATGAACTTTAGTTCCTTTAAAATGGAGAACTGCAAGGAGATTTGAAGGGGGGCAGCCTGCACCTGCTGCATGGACCCTGCTTGTATACAGCTAGCTAGCTTTTGAGGACATGTGGAAGTTTCTTTGGGAAAGCACAGCATGTCCTATGGTATTTAGCAATGAGCTTCATCTGGTCCCAGGCATCCTGCCCTTGACTGTCAGCTCTTGCTGTGAGAGCCTGTAAGCTGTGCTTTCTGTGTTGCTGGAGGCAAGAGCAATGTGTGCTCTTATGATGTAGGGGATGCTACCTGCCTTGCACAACATATAGATGTGCTGCTTTGTAGGTGCAGCTTGGGGAGGTGGTGGTGGGGAAGCAGCTAAATAGCAGTGAAACTCTGCCATTGTTATCCTGGCAACTTGTAATCGACCTAAGTGTTACTGGGGGAGAAGATGGATTACTTATGGAGGAGGAAGGTGAGATAGCAGAGTAGGAGAGTGATAAAGACTTCAACAGAGGTGTGTTTTCCCCACTTCTAGGATTGGGACCTTTATTCCTAAAGATCTGTATCAATAAGAGTATTTGAGATGATGACAAACACAGTCTTCCAGAGACCGTGTGTCCTGACGAGGCACAGCAATGCTCAACAATGCCATCTCCTCCAGAGCTCTCAATTAACACAGAGGGTTTTGTGCTCTTTGTCAACTCAAGTCTCACATCTTCTTGAGAAGGAAAGCATACTGTTGGTGTACAGTGAGAGTAAGACAGATGTCTGATTGTTAAGTATTTAATATCATTTCTAATGGACAGGAAAAAGCTTTGTGCATTTTCATAATCTTAATGATTGAATATGAAGATATTTTTAGTCTGCGAATAGAATATTTTTCAGCATCACCTACTTCAGTATGTTTTAGTCTTTGAAGTGCTGAAGAAATGCAGCTAGTGGAAAGTACTTAATGGAGAATCAGTCTGTTATTTCTTTTTGGTCTGTAAAAGCAGAGTCTGCCTCATCTCACTATCTGTGAGTGCCTCAATTGAGCTATTTGCTATTTTGGTATGTAACCTTGTATTGATCTAATGTTGGCACTGAAAAGATTGTTTATCATTACATGGACGGACCTAGGCATAAAAATCCAGTCTCACTGCATAAAATCCTTGCTGGCTGAGGAGCAAAGCTCAGATTTGCTATTGGAACTGATCATTAGGTATTTGCCCTGCAGCCAGGCTACGGTGTTTAAACATTTGCACTGCAACAGGTAATGTCATGACCATCACATCAAACTCTACCTCTAATGGCAATGGAAATGGCTTTCTCCAAAACTGTTGCCACTGGGTTACAACTACAACTGCACTTTGCTGTCTTTCCTTATGGCCTTGGCAGGTTTAGTACTGGTGAGTGGGTTTTTACAGGCTTTACTGCAAAGCATTGACCGGGTAGCTGATCCCATTGTACAGTGTCACAGGCTGTCACTGGCTGCGTTGCACAAGGTTTTTCCGACTGCCCAGCCCCATGGGTTCATTAGCTCTTGCTGAATAAGTGTGGGAGCATGTAATAGGAGTTGCTGCTGGTCAGAGCCCTCTTTGGAGTTTTTCAATGTTTAAATTACATGAAAATAAAGGAAACCTACTAGAGGAGAAAGCTTGTAAGGAAAATGATGCAAACAGGGCCACCAGTATAACTTAATAGAAGATAAATTCTGTGATGGTTTACATCTGTATAATTTTTGATGAACGGTCTCATGTTTGTCTTAGTTTATGCTGTGCTTTCATGGGGGGAGGAAAAAAAAAAAAAAAAAAAAAAAAAAAACCCCAAACCAAAACCCAATATTACTTTGAACTACCAGGTGTCTAACTTCAGTGAAAAACAAGAGGACCAAATCCCCGGCAAAGAACAGCCTGTCCCAAATCGATGTTATCACTTCAGAAAAATACCCAGGAGGTCAGTTCTTTTTTACATGTCACACCAGTAAAATCTCATTGTGTTGTAATCGATTGGGATGCATTTCAGTTTGCATTTCAATTTGATAGATGTATTTCAGTTACTGGTTCTAAGCAGCTCTGGAAAGATGTTCAGATCTTCAAAATGTTGAGATTTAACTCCAAATTAATCTGGAGCCTTCTTAAAAGTTTAAGGGCAGAAAACAAAAGCCAGAGGTATAAAGCAGTTTGCTGCTTCTCTGGTCTAAAAAACAATGTTTGGAGAATGATAGGAGGGGAAAAAAACAGGAAAGTGTTGGCTAAAGAACAGACAGAAGGGAACAAGATGCTCTTCCAAATATCCCCCACTATGTTATTCTAGCCATTATAAAAGAAGGGAAAATAAAAATAGTGTTTTGAGTAAAGTTTTGGGGGTGTGGGTTTTTTTTAATTACATATGCTAGCACTTGCTCTATATCCAAAAACAAGGTCAAGGGGGAGACCAGTTTCTTATGAACCAGTCAGCAGTGCATCAGTATCCTCACGGGGTAAAGCCCTTAGATTTTTCTGGGTAAAAGTAAATGCGATTCTTCTATGAAAGTAGGTAATGTGTGTGTCATCCGTACAAGTAGAACAAATGCATCTTTGCTAAGCAACACTTAACAAGTTTCCTGTGTCATACTCCTTTTATTTAGTACCTCTTACATTTGTTTTTCTTTCATCTCTGAACACACAGATCATTATATGCCAATTCTTAGATTTTGATATGAGAGCATCACTGTCGCTTAAAGTTTATATCTTAGAATCAGTGAAATACTTTGCTTGCTAGACATATCTATGTTTTTCTTTATTGGTGCTGCTCTTCTGAATTTTTGTGGGACTTCATGAGAAAAGAGATTTTTAATGTTCCTGACAGTGTTAGACTGACAAATTCAGTTGAAAGAATTGCTTATAATTTTATTTACCTACTAAGGAAGTGCAAAGCTTCTAGAAGAGCAGAGAAACCTGCTAACCAGGCCATGAAAATGTCTCTCATAAACTGGGTTGTATCTTTCAACCTCAATATATGAGGGGAGTTACTTCTTGGCTTTCTCTATTGTGCTTTCTCTCCTCTATTTTACCCAGTCTCGCTTTCTCTCCTCTATTTTACCTAGCCTTGCTAAAACAAAGAAACAAAGTACAACAGCCAAATGGCAAAAGCATTGTAAAAATTGTTTTTTCTGATTGTAACTTAGAATTCTGTAAATTAATGCATTTCGATACATGTTTCAAGGGCTCTGTTCTGAAACCAAGCATAAACTATTTAAACAATCTACTAGTCAATTGTTATATTTACTAGCCGTGCACTTAAAAACAATTATGGGTCACTCGGAAATCTTCACGGTTGTGCTTGTTCCGTATGGGGAGTAGGAGTAGCCTGTCTTCCCAGCAAAGAGACCTGGCATATTAACTCAGACCTTAAAGCTTGTGTGTGTTCTAGATGTCTTGACTTGAAATGCAAGACATTTTGAAGTTTAATGTCACTATAATCAATAACTTCAGAAAAGCACAGTAAAATCTTAAAAGGATGCATGTCACTAGTAAGGTGCATTTTGAAAACATATAGGGAAGTACTTTGCTACTCAGTCAGTACCTCAGTTTATCTTGGAAAATGGCTTTTCAAGGAAAAAAAAAATTGTTTCCACAAAGTAATATTTGACAGACATCTCTGTCTGTTTGTCAAAGACTCTGGAATAAATGATTGTTTAATTCTATCATTAGTTTTAAATTAATTTGGGTCTATCACTGACTTGCAGATATGCTATCTAGCGAGGTGACAGATTTCCAGGAAATTTTAAAAGATGATATCTGTTAATATGGCAGCTTTTTTAGACTACAGAACTACTGGAGAATAGTTTCATATTTTTGTGACATGTAAATCTTTTTCTTTGTTTTTAACACCTTTTAGTTTAAATGACATAAAGCCTCAAGTAAATGCAATCCTTTCTAGTCCAGGTCATTCGCAACCGTTTTCAACCTTCTTTTGGCCAGAAGGTACAATTAGAAGTAGTATTTACCTTTCAACATGAAGCATATTGGTTTTATACTGAAGTATTTTGAAACTTGTGAGAGACTGGAGTGTGCCCATAGCTGGATGGCAGCTGTGCCCAGTACCTCCTCTGTCCATAAACAGGAAAGATGACATTGGCTCTCCTTTCAGAGATATGTCACAGCTGTCACTGGTGCTTCCTTTGGCCATACTTGTTCTTGCTTCCCCCTGTTGGTAGGCAAGATCTGTCATCCTAACAAAGCAAACCATACTTCAGGGCCTTCCTTACTCCTCTGTTAGCAAACTGCTTTCCTATCCTGATGCCCTCTGTATTTTGAAGGAGCTGTGAATCTTCTGTTTCAACTAGAAATATTAACATAAGCCTAATACTGAGATCTGTTGTTGTTTTTAATCAAAATGAATCTAAATTTAATCTAAATTTTGCACTACAGTCATCTTTATCCTCTTCCAGGGGACCACTTGACTTGCCGTCCTGCACACCCCATTCCTCTGTCTAATTTAACTACAAAATCTGGGGGCACTTATTCAGCTGCCCAAGGAAAAGGTACTTACCTCTGCACACCCTGTGACAATGCTTGTTCAACAGTGTAGCTCAACCTACTGTTCCCTTTGTAACTCTTGTGCTCTGGTGGCATCTCCTACTTTATTATCCCAGTTACAAGACCTTCTTAAAGGAGAGAACAGAATCTGAGGAGTCTTCTTTTTCAGCATAGTAATGAGTACGTACATTCCTACTGTCTTGTTTTGAGGGTCTCTTGTTTTCTTTTTTTTTTAAGAGTTGGAAACCCTGCTTGTGATTCAGATTCCTGGTACATCTGGCAGAAGATGGATATGAAACACTAGGACCAATCTATATAGTATTAAATATTAATTTATTATGACAACGTAGTATTCTGTCTACATTACCTGCTGTTAGATATTAATTCAGAATGAAGGAAGGTGACCTAGCAAGACAAAAGCAAGCAGATTTGGTACAAGCACAGTAGAAAATTTAACACAACACAATTTACTAAAGCAGAGCCCATGTCTCCTTGTAATGTGTGTAACAATAATAAGGATTAATGTCCTCAAGAATTTCACATTGGAGGTTTTTTGAAAAGAAAATACCTAATGGGATGCTAATAAATTGTAATGTTAACTACAATATGCTATTACCTTATCACTACAAAGACTACTATTTTTTTTCTCCACACACATTAAACCACTTTTCATTAGCAAGAATTACACTTTCAACAAATGCTTATCTAAAACCTTTGAAAGGATGAAGGTAACATTCAGGAAGCAAGAAGGCAGTGCAAAACAAAAGCAAGCTCTAATCTTTTTTTTTATGTCATGTGATAAGCTGGCTGAGCAGCATGGCAGCTCAGCAGCTGGTGGAAAAGAATCTCTTGGTGTATTGCACTGCTACATCCCTTTGTGCCCAAAGTCATGTACTTGCAACTGCTTAGCAGTTACAGGAGCTCAGACAGTCCTTTCTCACCCCTTCATCGTGGTAGAATGAAAAAAAAACCCAAAAACCTCCTCTTGAACAGGGAACTTAAACTGGGGGCAATACTCTAAAAAAAAAACTTTATCGCTGTATAAATATGTTCCTCATATTAATGTGTCCTAGGCTTGCAATTTCACTTGCAGTGTCTTTCCTCTCACGTGGATACCCCTGTGGTCTGAGTAAAGCCTTCCTCTCCTAGCAGCCAAGTTAATCCTAAGGGCCAATCTTGCAATGAAGCTGTAATTGGGAGTTTATGGTGTCATGGGAAGTTGGAAAAATAATTGCCATCACCAGCCCTACTTCAAAGAAAGACATAATGTGAGGCTGAACTGTTCAAGTCCAATAAAATATTTAAGAGTATAATCTATTTAAAGTGCAGCATGCTGTGTTCTTCCCTGGGTGCGAACGTCTGGGACAGCTCTCCAGCTGGTGGGAGCTGGCGTTGTTTCATTTACTTCAGCAGGGATGTGCAGATTTACTGCAGCTGAGGATGAAAACAGCCTTGCTGTTTGAGTGTACTTTTTCATGTACAGAAGAAGTATATTCTAATTCCAAGTTTTAAGTGAAAGTTAAAGAGTAAGAAGTTACTTCTTTCTCTCCTTTTGACAAGGTTTCCTGTCCCTTTAAAGCTGAGTAGATTTAAGTGGCAATCTGTTTCCTTATTTCTGTAAACTAACAGTGTTTTCCAAGCAAGGAGTTTAAGAGTACCTAAAGCTTCTTAAGCAGAGTTCACTAAGCAGATAGCTTAGTAAACTCTGTTTTGACCCATTCACTTTTTTCACTTTTAGACTTACTCATTGTCTGACTCCCCTTTTTGCTCTAGCAATATTTTCATATGTATTTCAGCATTCAAACCAGAGACGGTCAAAGTGCAGTATCTTTGTGCTTACTTCATCTGTCTGCTCTTGCTCTTCAGCAGGCCAAAAAGCTTGGTGGCGGACTGTAGCTGGAGCACTCTGGTACATTCACACAGCACAATGTCCTAAAGGAAGAGGTGGTGCTTGGAGGGGCTTGGTGCTAGGATAGGTACAGGGTGTGAGCAACAGTCTTGCCTAACTGCTCGTGCTGTGATGGGGGGGAACAGCTTCTTTGCCAAGTTTGGGAGCAGTCCAGGAGTACTGCAGTGGCAGGCTGGGAGCCGTGAGGCACAGAGCTGGCTCTGCTGGGCAGACAGCAAGTCCTGCTAGGAACAGGGCACCCATGCTCTGGCGTGAAGCCTTGCCTAGCTATCTCCAGGCAGAAAGTTTCTAGGCTGAGAGCAATGACCAGAGTAAGATTAATTAATTGCCCTGGATTTGCGTAAATATGAACCACTTTCTGTTGTCCTCCTTTTAATCTTACACGCCATATGCAGCTCAAAATTAATCACTTAAAGATATAACAAGGAGAGGAAGGGGGAGAAAAGGTTATCATCTCTCTGCAGGTATGTGGAAGCTGACTTTATTAGGTGATTTGATGTGTGACACCACTACAGTCACTAGACCCCCTGCAGTAAATTGATTGTCTGTTGACTGCTTGCTGTTTTTCCACCTTGTCACCTTTCATAGGTTTTCATCTGCTGTATTGTCAATGGCAGCCTCCTTCCATGACTTACTAGGAAAGGGAAAGCTAATAACTTTCTCAACCAATACATCTTAGCTATCTTACTGAGAATCCCTTTCATTTCACTTATCGGTAATGGAAGGTGCTAGTTGTCTTTGGAAATGCTCAAACCTACGTTATTTATACACAGCTGCCATTTATTAATAAATAACTAAGCTATAAATAACAAGAACAATTTAAGCACTATTTTCCCTTCAATTTTATTACTTCTGGCGACTTGTATACCCTTCAGCAGATGTGCTAGTCCTGTGTAACATTAAGGAGTAGTTAAATTCTTGACTAATGGAAAACCAAAATAAATAACACTAGGAAAATTCATCATGTTTTTCTCATATTATGAAGGAGTCAAGTAACATAACCATTTAGGACCTAACTTAATGTCAAGCTGAAAGTGCTACACTGGGTTTTGAATGAATTTGTTATGGCTTAACTACACTCCATAGCCTTTGACACTGCTTGAGAGATGGGAAATAATAAGGATCATTAATGATAAAGGTCTTCAGGAAGGCTTAAGCTTAGTGTGAAATCTGTAATTCTTCTTTCTGTACTTCTGATCCTAAACTAGAAGCAATTTTTTGGTTCCAGAAATAAGGGGTGGGGTGGAACATTTAAAAAAAATGCTAAAATTCAGGTGAAACTTTTGTTCAACTATATAGATACAAGCCCAGTGAAATCAGGAATTTAGGACTAGCTGTTAAAACTTAACTGGTGTACTACTTGGGCATTATTAAATGTATTGTTGAGTCCTCTTTCTTTTATGCTCCTTAATGTTGCATCTTAACTTATTTGGGAAAGGCTATTAAAAAGGCTCTGATGCCAAATATTAGAGAGTACTGCAAGCAGAAACAGTTGTAGAATGTCACTCCAGCTTTGTCATTCAGCAGTTAGCCTTTATGTCCTGCACTATAAGCAAAAATGTCTTATTTGACTCTCAAAACAGTGTATTCAGCTTATTCCTGCCAAACTGTAGAGCCACTGGATAGTTTGTCTTATTAATCTCTCCCCTCCCCTCTCTCCAAAGGGAAAGCAAGCTAGCTTCCCTCTCACCCCACCTTCACAACAGAAATGTTTGGAAAATGTCCATACTCAAGTCATGCTTGGAATTCATTGCTGCTGGAGCTACAGTGCATCTATCATTGCTCCCTTTCTCCTCCTATGCAAGCCACCTGCTCTGCTTTCAGATCTTCTACTACATTCCTGTGACGTACTGGTTATACTTTGCAATAATTCACAAACATTGCCTTAAGGTACACTACATAGGAAGAAGTTGTTCTTGTGCGTTAGAGCTGTTTTAGAGGTCAGTCCCTGCAGCCTGAATTTCAGGTCTGAGTTAAAAGAAGGCTGGGAGAGAAGGTGGTGCTTATGTACAAATGACCTGGTGAGTTAAGTACTAGGGAGGTAAAAACTAGGCATCTTCTAGGGTGATCCTGGCATGTACAGGACTAGCTGGATTTCAGCTCCTCTAGAGCTTCTAGGAATTTACTCCCAGGAGCACCTGTGGGAATAAAAAATGCCAGCTAACTCTTTCGGATGGAGCCTAATAAATAACTATGCTATGTATTGGCACTGTGACTTTTACACAAAGGGCTGACACAGACTAATACTTCCTGATAGTATGGCATGATAAAACAAGGTGTAAACCTACTTCCTGTGCTCGACTGGTTGAATTGAAGCTGACCTCTGATGTACCTGGCATTGCTTGTGTGACACACAACTGTCTTATCTAGAAGGTGGGAATTATTCCATCCAAGGAACCCCTGAGCAGACGGTGCTGCAGTAGCACAACCCACCCAAGCCCTCTGTGAGAGAGGCACTGTGCTGTTGCTCTCTGGCACGGGGAGAATAAAACTTAACAGCTTGCTGCTATTGGAAAGACACAATAAACTAGTTATCAGGGAGAAGTAGACCCTGAGCCTCTGCTGAAAGCAGTTTTCACTTGGTGCTATTTCCAGCATTGGAAATGCAAAGGTCTGTTTTGTGTATTTTATGCAAAGCAGATTGAAATAAACATCACACTTCATTTGGCTCCCAGCAGTTGAAGAGAGAAAACATATAGAACTATAAACGTATTTATTTTAGAGTATTTTTCAAAGGGGAAAATCTAGCACCTGAGCCAAGCTGTTGGTTTGGGCACTGGAAAAAATCACTACATATTCCAGGCTGAAATCGTTGCAGAGTTGCACCAAGCCTTCAACACCCCTAGGGGTTAAAAAGGGGACATTGCAGTTACTCCGTGCTGTAAAGAAGCTGCTACATTTGTGTGGTCACCCAAACCTCTATAGAGTATAATCCCTCATCCTCAGGGTTCAGAAGCAGGAAGGAGGATTTCCATGATGTGGTCTACAGTAAAGAAAATAACTAATTGCATGAATTTCACATGTCTGTGCTGGTGAAAAACCTCACTGACAATGTAACTGCTTTACTGTCTGTATTTGTGGATCACTGACCTTAGGGTAGGGCTTCTCAGTCCCTGGCACCCCACAGTATGGTAGATGTTTCTGTAGTTTGTATGCAGTAGATGTGGCATGTTATGAATGAGAGCCGATTTTATGGGGGACAAACGCAAATGAATGTATGCAGTAAGACTCAGTAGAAATAGAAAGAAGAGGTTTGCTGTGGTTTATTAACTTTAAAGGTTAGTTCTAAAAATGTTTAATGATGACTACTAACAAGTGTTAATTGTTATGTGAGCTTCAAGTTCTAAACAGTGCTTCCATGTTTTGCACCCTGTGAAACCCCGTTTCATAAGAAAATGGCTTTTCCCCTGTAAAGAGCTGAGAGCTCCTGCTCTGGGGATTTCTGCTGGATACAAATTTTACAGTCTGTAGGATTCTTACCATTGTTGAATAACTATGTGATATCCCACAAAGATCCACGCTGCTGCCTGCAGCCCAGCAGTACCTGTGAAGTGTTCTGTGACGAGAATCAAATATCCCAGGCTCTCATTTGTCAGAGGCTGGTAGGGCTGGAGCTGTTCTGCTCCAGTGTCATCCCTGCTCTCACTCCTATCTGTGCATTTTTACAGCTGACTTCACATTTACTTAGTAAAGTCACAAGAGAGACACCTTCCTTCTGAAAAGCATCTGTCACCAAGCTTTGTCCTCCCCCCGCAGTAGGTTCTTTTGCTGTTTCCTTGATGAAATGTATATGATTTCTGATAGCCCCTGAAATAATGGTGATCTTGTATCTCCTTTAATGTCTTCCAGAGACAAATGACATCAGGTCTGTGCAAGTCCTTTCATCCCTCTCTTTCCTGCATTAGTTTGATTATTTGAGGGTACTGCACGTGCTGAGTGCACTGTAAATTAATGTGTGCGTGGTGTGTTCATATCTCCAAGCACAGAACAAATACTGAGTGCAGAAGGCAGGTGGCAGGCTGCTGTTGTTTAATTTCACAGTCTAGTATTTTCATTGCATGAGAAATTTCATCCTTGGATTTTGATAGCTATTAAGAGTTTTAGGTAATCAAAAGCAATTGTTAAACAAAACTTATTTGATTCTGACGGATGACTTTCCCTTTCTCAAGGATCTTCTATCACCCCTATCTGTATAAAGAGAAAACCGTGGCATTCCCCTGTCAGCTCTGTTCTCCATGCCCATTTCCCCCAACCTGAGAAAGTGTGGCCATGTCTCAGTTTTCTGAGATACAGCCAACCTCTGCCAGACAACATCCTTGGCCAAACCTCACATCTGCAGGGCAAAAACCACCTGGCACAGAGATAACACCTCTGCTTTAAACTTCAGAGTATATGCTGTCCTTTCTGTCACATACAGGTATGGCTGTTTAACCATAAATGTATATTTTGGCTCTTATTAGAAGACCAGCAACAGTCATAGTGGTGCTTGCTTAAAACTGCAGAGGTGCTTAAAAGTCTTCCTTTTTCTATTTTTGTTGCCTCCAGCTGAGCTCCCCTCAGCATGCTGTTATGACATCTCGCTCCCACCCTCTCGCACATCTGGCAGATAGTAGTCACAAATTTAATGCCAAATTGTGAAATTGTAATACTTTCCTCTCTTGACTGCGCTACTATCTTGCAGGATAAGTAACTCCCTACCCACAGCTTGTCAGCTCACGATGGTGTCTTACCAGCAAATAATTTTAACACAAAGCAATCTTTGCAAATGGGACCTGTAGATTATTTTCACAGTGAAAATCATTAGCAAGGATAATTAACTAAGACTGTGGTGATGAATAGCGCTGCACTACTGATCAGTGTAATAAAGAACAGAAGCCACTAATTACAGATAGCAAGCCTTGAAGCCAATGAGAAATTTAATTTAACGTTGCTACACAGACTCCACACAGTCTAATGTAACTTTGCAATTATCATAATAAAGTCTTGCCGCAGACGATGCTTCTGGGAATGTTCCAGGTACAAGGACGTGTGTCCATCAGAGTAAAAGGATTTGTGATCTATCAATTACAGCATCTTGAGAGAACAGGTTAAAACCCCTGTATCTGAGCAGGCACTTGCCTTCTGCAGCCCCCAAATGGGTCCAGAGCTCAGATCCATTTCCACAAGCTCCAGAGGTCCCAGCATCTCTGAGCAGTTTTCAGAGCAACACCCCAGTGTTGTTGTTAGAGATGCTAGATGCACTTTTTTTGCACTTTTTTTGCTTAAAGGCATCTCAAAATGTCTAGTTTGCTGTGTCAAGCACTCTTGACTTGACACGTGTCTCAATCCATCACATTAAAAACAATAGATCCTGGGCAATGTGAAGAGATGGGAACCAACCTTATTATCCCCATATGCATATATAGCAAGCTGTGTTTGACACTGACTGTGACATGGCCTTCAGCTGCAGTGTGTTGTATTTCAAACTCTGAAAGAGGCTGTGCAAATTAAATGCTTGTGCTAGTAACCAAAGCTACGACATGACTACTTCCACAAATTAAGGCAAACCGTATCTCCTGTCAGCTCTCCAGCCTCCCTTTCATGTGCACTTGAGTAACACGCTGAGTGAAGAAGAAAGCGGTGGGGGTTGCCGGTTTTGCGTCTATTTGATCATGGTTTTTTTTGAAGTTTGTTTTTTTTTTTTTTAACCTACTGCATATTATCTTTGATTACAAAATGCAATGTTTATGAATGGTATCCTGATATGTACTGTCTTGTGTACAGATTAGCTTTGCTTTAGTGACTGCAGGATTTGGAGTTACATTAGCTGAGTGAAGGTGGAATGAGCAGGATTTTCAATAGCACAGCTGGTTCTTGACAGGAGTATTGACTGCTCTGCTGCAAGGTCCTCCTGTAAGTTAAGAATGTCTAAAAGGAGACAGGAAGAATAAGACACAATACTCCTCAAAACACCTAAAGGCTGGCTAAAAACATATAGATAACATAGTCTTCTCTATGTCCAGTCTGTAATGGATAAGCATTTATATGTTTAAATTACACAGATTTAAGGAAAGCTCTCCATCTGAAAGGTGGTGGAATAGCAATTTGAATAGCTATAAATTCAGAAGACTTTTTGAGGAGGCTCTTAAAATAAGGTAGGCAAATAACCTGTCAGCAGTTGTCTGGGTTGAAATGTTCCTGTCTTGAGGTAGAGGAATGAACCACAGGCTTTGAGGCCCCTTTTAGGCCTATTTTGTCTATTTTCCTGTAATTATTGTTCAGGTGAGCAATAACCCTTGTTGTACCTGTAATGTAAAGTTCAAGCGTGTTTCAGGATTTCCATTCCAAGTTCTGCAGTCTCCAGTTCAGCTAGAAATAACTATGATGCTGATGGTGGGGAAAAAATTATCTTAAAGTACAGGCTAAAGCAAAACTGGGGTAAGTTAAATTAAAAGAAAAACCTATGAAAGCTTACCTAGCCAAACAGACATGGGGACTCGAGCTGGATTCTGGCCAGGTGCTGCGTGACTCATGACACTTCTGAGTGCCTCTGTTTGCACGGAATGCTTAGATTTTATGCACCTCAGTGCAGAGATTGGGAGTCAGGGCTCAGAAGCTGTCTATCATGATTTTTTTTTTTTTTTTTTTTTTCCAGAGCTGTGCATAGAGGAACTAAACCTGTGATGACCCCTATCTGATCCTGAGGATCAGACACAAATCCCGGGTCAAGTCAGAGCCTTGCCACTTCTGTTTGCTTCCTTATTTAATCCACATAACAAGTCAACAATCCTGACTGAGTGGGTACAGTAAAAGAAAGAGTGCTTGCATAACGCATCCCAGTTCCATGTTTTCAGTATGATCTCATTGGTCTGGAAGTGAGCACAGCTGACTTTCCAAAAACTTTATTTTTGTTAATCTGAAAACACTGTTTCTACTGGCTTCCACTTGTGGCATTTGTGGAAAGGCAGTTTCAGGAGGGAGTCTATAGAAGAAATAAAAATAGACTGCTAATAATAAGCTCCATTAAAAACTGATAATTTAATTAAACTCCCAGAATTCATTTGAATGGGAAAGAGTTAGCGTGACCAGTCAGGAAAAGGTACAGATTGATTAAACTATTACCATTGACATCATATGATATTAACGCAATAATACAAATGAGTTCAGCACTCATTGGAGCATGAAGAGAGCAAAAGGTTATGGTCTACTGCTATGGAGAATGTATCATGATCAAAGGGAGAGTTACAATGCAAAAGTAGGTTAGTCCCCTACTGAATCTAAGATGTCAGTACAGTGCTCATACTTAACAAAACTACCACTCTCACCACTCTTTGTGGTATTTGTTACTTGTACAGCAGGAGAGTGATAGGTGAAGCTCTGAGAAGTAACATTGCCATCATGATAACAGAAAAAGGATCAAGACTTGTGTTTTATTAGTAATAATGGTAAAAATAGTAGTTACAGCATAAAATGTCTCTTTTACGGATCAAAATTTTTATGAATGTTACTTTTTTCTATCTGTAGCTATGTGAAAGAGGCAACTGAGGTCTTTAAATACTCAATTTATCCAGAACAGGTAATTAGGCTCACTCAGCTAAAATAAGCCTTCTTTCAGAAACTTGTTTTGAGATATTTAATGTTGCTGTAATGAGCTGGATTAATTGCAGCAAATTGTCAATCATGTTGTTTCAACTGAAGCAAAAATAACTCGTAGACTTCAGTCATTTCTGTTCTTTTTCAATAGAGGTTTTTAGACCTGTCTTCAAAACCTGAATGATAGTGAAATACCTGTTTTCAGGTCAGACCTGGATACTTCTGCCTGCAGAGGAAAGAGAATGTGTGTTTAGTGTGTATGATGCAGAAGGCACTGGGCTGGGAACTATCAAGAACTGTCTCACTCCCAGGTCTGTTTAATTTAGTATAAACTGGAATGAAGAGATTTGCACAGTCAGCTAGATCCCAAGCTTATCTGAATCTCTCACATCCTCAAATAATGTCCTGATCATAGAACTACAAGCAAATCCCCTCCTACAGTTAGAAAGCTCTAAAGTCATGGTAATGTGTAAATACTATCACCATCCTGGTTTTATTCTATTATAAGCAGAACAAAAATTACTCTCTTGAAATTTCTACAAAACAAAATTGTCCCTTTCAGGTCTATAACTGAAGAACCACCTCACTCTCCCTTTGTTCACCTCAATGTATCCTTATACCTAGAACATTCAGAAAAGCATCAGAAGACTTAAATTTTTGTTATAATGGCAAAATTACACTATGTAGAAAGGGATGCAAACTAAGATTTTTAAATTGGCATCTTCCCTTATGCTTCATAGTATCAATTACCAAATAAAATGTATATCCCAATATAATTTTAGCAGAGGAGCACAGGTTATGAGTGAACAGCGCAGAGATGAAGTAGCTCACCAAAGATGCATGTTGCAATCCCAGAATTTCATCCAATGAAGCTTATTATATTTTTATGAAATAAGAAAATGCCTAAAATGATCTCAAAGGAATTGCAAAATGTGCTCTGGCTAGATCTTACTTTTCATCATCACCTTTTCTTGTAATATCCTTTTGTAAGGAGTGTCTAGGAGAAAAAAACAAACAAAAAAAAAACCATTTGGGTAAATTCTGATGAACCTCCTATGTGTGCTGCTCTTTCCTTACACATTTTTAAATACTTACAAACTTTTAAAAATGGCTTTAAAATGGAGCAATTTTTTGGACAGTCAAGAGATGAAATTCCCAAAATAAGACACTTTGAAGGAGACAGTACAGAATATATCTCATCTGAAAAAAGACTTTTATTGCACTGTTTCAGGCTGGTCACTCAGAAATGGAGAATGCCCAAGCTCTCTTGTCACACAGGATTACGTGTACTCGCTGTGCAGTAATGAGGGAATGATGTGGAAAATGTTAAGTGTGCTGAGTATTTCACATTCAGGCAAACTGTCACCACCAGCAAGGACCCTCTTTCTCTCATATGTGGTCAGTAACTGGATTTAGAGTGGCTTTTACTCTGTGGTGCTCAAAGCAATGCAAAGAAGGGGCATGCGATTCTTCTCACCCATCCTGTTGGTTGTCCCTTTCTCTTCCACAAGCAGTGTTCCAATGGTGGATAAAATAGCAAAGTCTCTATCTCCACAGTATCTTATGTTTGTAATTCTGTGCAAAAAAAAGAGCAAATGTTTATATGAGGCATCATTTCTCTTCTAGGCTGCCCATTTTGATGGGCAGATGTCTTATCAGTCTCATTGCTGAAAGTTAGACTGTCATAGCTAAAATGAGTCAAGACCAAACACTGTACCATTCACAACATAGTGTAATGTCGGAGCACATGCACTTAGAAAAGCCTCAGTGTAGCCTGAGGTGTGCTCTTCTAGCTATCTTGAGACAGACTAAGCAAGATTAATGTGTGAATCTCTACTAGCCAGTGCCGGTCAGTGGTGACGCTTCCTTTCCACAAATCCAGGTTTGAGGCTCTTCCAGTTGCAGCAAGCTGAGTTGGCCTTTGCTGTTCTGCAGCTACGGCAACACACCAATTCAAATGGCTTTCTGCTATGTCTCAATAGGTTAGCCAGGTCTCCTGCTTGATGCATGCTGGGAAGAAACACCTCAGCTGAGAGGAAGCAGAACATCTATCATTACTTTGTACATTCTGTGGATAAGGACACATGCAAAAGAGCACACTTGAAAAACTAACTATCCATGTTTGAAATCTTTATTAGGAAGAGATGGTTTATGTTCTAGGGTCATATACCTTGATGGTTTGGGAAGGTTGGAAGGGTAACAGATTTCATGGTAACTGATTGGCTATGGTTTTATGATTATTTTATGGTCCTCTTTCTGGATACTGCTAATGGTGCATATTTAAAGGAATCATAAGAAATACTAACATAGATGATGGAGGAAAAAAAAAAAAAGCATGAGATTGCATAGATACTGCTTTACAGGGTAAAGCCACATAATTTGAATTTCCATTTGGAAGAAGAATAAAAAATGGGTATGGGAAGTGTGATCTGGTCCACAAAGAACTGCCCAACCCAAAGACCTCTGGCACCATCAGTAGCTCTTACTTTGTGTTTGGTATGGGGGATTGGGGCAGGAAAAATTAACTGCTTTGGTTTTGTCTTGGATGAGTAGATAATCTCCAGTACATAATCAAGAAGGGGAAACATGCAGTACTTCCTCAGCAAACATCAAACAAAGCTGTGATGAAACATGTAGATGTTACCTCGTTAATACAGAAGGATGCAAATAAGATAGCCTGGTTTAAAAATAAATGGGTAAATAAACTCGTGCAAGACAAATGGATATTGTGTTTGCATAGATCAATCTGTGCACACAATACCTTTAACAGCAACCTTCAACCCCCTCATAGTGGAATGCAGCCAGGCAGCAAGTATAAATAAACTGTGTCAATCGTCTTTATTACCAGAATGTCATTTGAGATAATTGACTGAGAGAGATGTGGAAGTATTCCATAAGTACAAATAAGAAATGGTTTTAAATAATGCATATCTGTGGAAAAAAAAAATGTGTTTCCTTTTCATCTATACCTAGCATCTACTGTCATCTTTGGCAGGGGAGGGGGGGGAAGAGCATCATGAGAAATATGTGAAGTAAAGTATTATCTTCCTTGGCACCTTATTATTTTAACAAGAAGTGTTTCACTAAATTCAACTGGATAGATAAAGGAGTTACCACATCTCTGGAGAATCCGTGTTGCTTCTAAGAAAATCTAAATTATGATTTACTATTTAATTTTCTCTGATTCCTTAAAAGAACTTTTAAAAGTGGAAAATGCTGTGGGTTTTATGCTCTGGGTTTAAATTGCAATTAGATTCCAGCTGGAGACTGCAAAACACAGCAGAACCCTTACAGGGAGAGTATTTGCCTTGGCTTCTATTTTGAGACTCCTTAGCAATATCACCTTGTCGCAACAGCTGTTCTGAGAGCTGGGATTGGTGTGAATTTCTCCTCCACTGCCTGGCAAGCTTGAAAGTTGTAATACATTTTCAGTTCATTTTAGGTTCAGGTATCGCTAGGAGCAATCTTCTTCATGTTCATCAAAAGGAATGAGATGTGAAGATTGCAAAGCAGAGATTCAGAAACTTATGCAAACTTCTCTGTTGGAAGCCTCAACTGGGACTTTACTGCAAAAACACCAGGCAATAGAAGATCAGTTGCTAAATTTGCCAGAATAAACATCCAGAGGTACAAAACTGCTGCCAAGCCACTCCTTGACAAGATGGGTAGGCTGGCAGTAGGCTTGAGAAAAGGTCTGAGTAAACAAGAACAAATTCAGTACCTGTACCATTTCAGTGATTTGCTAATCCGTGATCTCGTTTGGCAGTGAAACCTACTGTATGTAGCTACCAGGTCTTTAGCTGTGCTCTTGGAAAACTGATATTCTCGGTTACAAAACAGTAAGCCATGGTAAACAGGCTGGCCTAAGTAGGTAGAAGAGGTTTCTTTTGAAACTGGTGTGGCTGGAATGGTGAATAATGAGGACATTTGAGATCATTCTTCTAATAAACTTGCCTGAAAGCTTCTACCACTGCTGTTGGCTGGTCCTTGCTCTCACTTATCCATTTAGTTTCTTGACAGTCTTAACCAGGGAAGTTTTTGATATAGGGGTGATCCCTATTTTGTTCTTTCACGTGGTACTTCTAACCATAACCTCTGGAAGCTTTCTTAGTTACACAGCTGAAATCTTAAGATCCAGCAAAAAATATTCTTAGTGTTATTATTCTAAGTAGTCTCCCCAATCACTAAGATCCTTGAGAAGAATGGGTCAAGTGTCCATGCCATCTCGGGAAACTCTCCTGGCCTCTCTGCACCTCAGTGCTTTCTGAAAGTATAATAGGTGGTAGTGGCTGCTAAGTGCCAAGGATGGCTGCGAGCTGCTCAGCTCCTGGGGCAAAGGCCATGTGCGAATGCCTGAGATGGAAGTTTTCCAGGAACATCAAGATTGACAGAAGATGGTTTAAAAAGAAAACAAGACTTGCTTAAAAAAAATAGAAAATTCAAGTTTCAATTAAGTATAGACTCCTCCTTTACCTCTGAAGAGGTCTGATTTCCAGTGACCTTTTTCTGAAAATGCAGACAAACATTTCCCTGCTCTCAGAACATAGCTGTGTATCATGAATTCAAGTTTCCTGCTCTGAGCATCCCTCCTAAGGTGTAACAGAGTCCTGCAACAGACAGCAGGGTGTCGTGAGGCTTATGTGCTACAATTAATTCACTGGACCCTCAGCACACCAGCCTGCTTGGTGCAGTATTCAGATTAAATATCAGCACAAGTGTAAGAGGAAAAGGAATATGCTTTCCTCATTGTTGCAANAGCACTTGTTTAGCTATTAGTATTAGGGAACTAAACAGCTCTTCCAAACATCTTATGGACAGTGTTGAAAATAGTTCCACTGGGAAACCCTTTATGAACTGAAAGAGATCCAGACAAATATATATTATTTTTATTCATGAGCAAAGAACCAAACTGCACAGGTTCATCATCTCTTTCTGCAGAGCTGCCAGGGTCTCTGGGGCCCCTCTGCAAAACTGTACAGGAAAAGTTTGTTGTGGTATGATTTTGCAAGCTTCAATGTGGTCTCCCTGTCTGGGACCAGGCCTGGAGGCAGGTGCCAGGGAGGCCGCTCCCACCTCCGGTTGTCAGGCTCTCTGCGTCTGTGGGACCTGGACCTGCAACTGCTGTTGACTGCGTTGTTGGCGAGGATGCAGGCAGCCATATACTGGTCTGGAAATGTAACATGGTGTCACGGGTCCGCCCCAGCCCTTCCCTCAATTTTCTGCTTAAACCTGGTAATACAGTAGGTTGAAAGGCAAACGTTTTAAAAAGGCACATCTATGGACCATGGTCCCTACTAGAGCAGCAGCACCCATGCTGAAAGCACAGGGCAACAAGAAAAACAATGGCAAAGAATATTAAAGCCAATGCCAAGATCACCTTTCAGTCTGTAGAGTTCACACCTACAGTAAAGAGCTTTGATACCAAGGGAAGCTGCTTGTTTTGAAGTACTAACATAAACCAGAAAGGAACTCTCATCCCCTATATTAATATTTTAGTTGGTGCTGGATTTCTATAGCTCAGTCTGGCAAGTCATTTATCTTCTCTCATTAGTTATTAAGTGTACCTGTGCAAATATTTTTGCACCGTAACTTTTGTGGGATGTTGTTCTCCCCGCAACCTGACCCCCTACTCTGCACTGAAATACCTCGTTCCTCCAGAGACCAAAGAAAATAGATTTTCTGACCATATGGCTGCTGCAAAGTGGTTTCCCTGGCAACTGTAACCTACATAACTTCTTAAAACTTTTTCCTTCTGTGAATATTTCTTTTAGTGGTTTGACTTCAGGATCTTGTCATCTTCTCCAAAATCATTACAGCAGGTGGAACAGAGGTTAACCATGAAGGCCCTGGAGTGTGCTGGGGCCCTGGCATGTCTCAAAGAGTCTGGATTCATTTACAGTGTTCAAATGTTTTTAGCTCTGCAGATGTTTGGCTCAATTTGCAGGACGTTTAACAAATTCCTCTTGGAATTAGTGTGGTATTCTTCACATAAACACTACTGAAAGGTGTCCAGTATGGTTTAGCAAAACAAAGACAACTTGAAAGATGAAACGTGAAGCTGACAGGGCTTTATATGGGCACAAGCATCCTCTTGCTTGCAAGCAGCTGGCTGGATCCCGCTCTGTCGTGGTACAAGGCCTGGGACCATTCTGAACTCTTCTCCCCATCTACACCTAGTGCCCTGTGGTTGCTACACCCATGGGGAGTAAAGGGGAGGGAAAAGAAAAGCAACTATTGCTTCCTTCCTCATTAGAAAGGCATGCCTCTGCCTCTGAAAAAGACAAAGCACCTTGCCCTCCCTTTTATTTTGAGGGGTAAAATTATGCAAAGTGTAATTTTCTGAAAGCCTGACCTTTCTTTTGGTTTCAATGAGAAATCAAGAATCTGCTTCTAACCAATGTGTAAGAGACCATTTATGATAGTAAATACAATCTTGTCATAAATACCCGTCACTCCTTTCAAGTGGGCTTGCCAAAAAAATGAGCTTAATGGATAAAATAGTCTGTCTTGTGCTGTCTTTCTAGTAATATGACTGTTTTATATTTAGCAGGCAGAGTTGGTGAATTATTTTCCTTAATCTTGGAGTCACATTTATTGGGCTTTGGACTCAACAGACGCAGCGAGTAGTATGAGAAACGTGTTCTTGGTCACCTCTTTCTAGTATCCTTTCCCACAGTGTACTGTAACCTGTACTACTTTACAGCTTTCTTCCACTGTTTTTGTTCTGTNACCAGGCAATAGAAGATCAGTTGCTAAATTTGCCAGAATAAACATCCAGAGGTACAAAACTGCTGCCAAGCCACTCCTTGACAAGATGGGTAGGCTGGCAGTAGGCTTGAGAAAAGGTCTGAGTAAACAAGAACAAATTCAGTACCTGTACCATTTCAGTGATTTGCTAATCCGTGATCTCGTTTGGCAGTGAAACCTACTGTATGTAGCTACCAGGTCTTTAGCTGTGCTCTTGGAAAACTGATATTCTCGGTTACAAAACAGTAAGCCATGGTAAACAGGCTGGCCTAAGTAGGTAGAAGAGGTTTCTTTTGAAACTGGTGTGGCTGGAATGGTGAATAATGAGGACATTTGAGATCATTCTTCTAATAAACTTGCCTGAAAGCTTCTACCACTGCTGTTGGCTGGTCCTTGCTCTCACTTATCCATTTAGTTTCTTGACAGTCTTAACCAGGGAAGTTTTTGATATAGGGGTGATCCCTATTTTGTTCTTTCACGTGGTACTTCTAACCATAACCTCTGGAAGCTTTCTTAGTTACACAGCTGAAATCTTAAGATCCAGCAAAAAATATTCTTAGTGTTATTATTCTAAGTAGTCTCCCCAATCACTAAGATCCTTGAGAAGAATGGGTCAAGTGTCCATGCCATCTCGGGAAACTCTCCTGGCCTCTCTGCACCTCAGTGCTTTCTGAAAGTATAATAGGTGGTAGTGGCTGCTAAGTGCCAAGGATGGCTGCGAGCTGCTCAGCTCCTGGGGCAAAGGCCATGTGCGAATGCCTGAGATGGAAGTTTTCCAGGAACATCAAGATTGACAGAAGATGGTTTAAAAAGAAAACAAGACTTGCTTAAAAAAAATAGAAAATTCAAGTTTCAATTAAGTATAGACTCCTCCTTTACCTCTGAAGAGGTCTGATTTCCAGTGACCTTTTTCTGAAAATGCAGACAAACATTTCCCTGCTCTCAGAACATAGCTGCGTATCATGAATTCAAGTTTCCTGCTCTGAGCATCCCTCCTAAGGTGTAACAGAGTCCTGCAACAGACAGCAGGGTGTCGTGAGGCTTATGTGCTACAATTAATTCACTGGACCCTCAGCACACCAGCCTGCTTGGTGCAGTATTCAGATTAAATATCAGCACAAGTGTAAGAGGAAAAGGAATATGCTTTCCTCATTGTTGCAAGTCTTGACATCAATCGCTTTGTTCCTGCAAACATTTACAGATGTGACCAGAACAAATACCTGTGTCCTGGTACCCACATACCTTTTATCACTTCTGAAAACAGCATCTCAGTAGCACACAAAAAATCCTGTTTGAGAAGGAGACATTGCCCTTATATTACTGATACAGTAAATCCCAGTGTCACCATCTTTGTTATAAAGTTAGGATTTCATTCGTTGCTGCCTGGCACAAGGGCAAACAGAGAATCAGAAACATATCTGGGGTATATTCTGCATTTATTTTCACATTAGACATTTCTTTGGCAGGTCTGTAATACTATCAAATTCAGTGTAGACTCTCATTTAAAACATAAGTAGTGACTGTGCATGTATTTAAATTAAGCCTGGTTTTGGAAAACATCTATGTAGCACCATTTAGAGCAGGTAAATATCCATTATTTATAATGAGCAGAAACTATTTGGCTTGTTATTAATATTTCTGTTGGTATTGCTATAAGAGTAAAGCAAATAGTTCTAACAGACGGGCAATCTGTTTCTGAAAAGTAGGACTGAATAGTCATGGTCAGAGTAAAACCAGATTATTTGCATCTTTGCCATTTTGCATGTTGTTTATTTTCAAAGATTTATCCCTC
>VZTL01045311.1:0-17676 GCA_013400535.1 Scopus umbretta | reverse complement strand
GGCTAAGTGCCAGGTCCTGCACTCGGANGGTCCTGCACTCGGATCACAACAACCACATGCAATGCTACAGGCTTGGGGAAGAGTGGCTGGAAGGCTGTCTGGCAGAAATGGACCTGGGGGTGTTGGTCGACAGCCAGCTGAACATGAGCCAGCAGTGTGCCCAGGTGGCCAACGGCATCCTGGCTTGTATCAGGAATAGTGTGGCCAGCAGGAGGAGGGAAGTGATCGTGCCCCTGTACTCGGGAGTGGTGAGGCAGCACCTCAAATACTGTGTTCAGTTTTTGGGCCCGCACTACAAGAAAGACATTGGAAGTGCTGGAGTATGTCCAAAGAAGGGCAACAAAACTGGTGAAGGTTCTAGAGCACAAGTCCTGTGAAGATCAACTGAGGGAGCTGGGGTTGTTTAGCCTGGAGAAAAGGAGGCTGAAGGGAGACTTTATTTTCTCTACTACTACCTGAAAGGAGGTTGCAGCGAGGCGGGTGTCGATCTCTTCTCCCAAGTAACAAGCAATGGGACAAGAAGGAGTGGCCTCAAGTTGTGCCAGCGGAGGTTTAGAGTGGATATTGGGAAAAATTTCTTTATGGAAGGTGGTGTCAAGCACTGGGGGAGGCTGCCCAGGGAAGTGGTTGAGTCTCCATCCCTGGAGGTATTTAAAAGACATGTAGATGTGTTGCATAGGGACATGGTTTAGTTGTGGACTTGGCAGTGCTAGGTTAACGGTTGGACTCAATGATCTTAAAAGTCTTTTCCAACCTAAATGATTCTATGATTCTGTGTTATACTAAAAGTGGCTTTGGGCCTGAGCAGACCCTACATGTTATGAGAAGGTGCTGTCTGTGAAGTTGCAGTTGTCTGTGGCATTCCCTAGGAAATCATAATACATTGGCTTAAAAAGTTGTGCTTATTAACTGAATCATGATAACTAACTGTATGTTCTCTGATGTACAACAAATGCCACGTAAAGCACAAGTCTTTAAGCCTCTGTCAAAGTGGAATAAGCTAATGTGTTTTCCTTGCACCAATGAGCTACCAGTCAAGAACAGATACTGTGGAAACACAGGTGTGCATCTGAGCACCTACACAAATATCAGCCTAATATCCAGGAATCTGTACTATGTTGGTCTTCTGCTTCTGTCCTCGTTGCAGGATTTAGGCACTTTCCAGAAGAACATGCACTGGCACTATTAAGGCATGGCTTATTCCTGTGGACAGAATAGTGCATTCAATAGTATTCCAGCTGATTTTAAGACCTTAAGATTGTTTAACATAAATATGTTTTTCACTTTGCTTTTTCCCCTCCTTTCTTAATACAGACAGGCAGCAAATTCACATTTATGCTAAAGAGTAGCACTATTAAAGAAATAAACCTGGTACCAGGAATGAAAGTTCATAAGGCTTGGGGTAGTCTGTGGAAGAACCACCTCTAGAAATAATAGTATCAATACATGTCACCATATCAACACTTGGCACCAAGAAAACCCGTAATGATAGACTCTCACTATGACAAAGAACAGTATCTGCAGCTGAGAGCTTTCTGCAGTGTTTTTAATATCTGGGGCCAACTCTATGAAGATAAAGAACAAGACCATGAATTTTGCTGTGAGTTCTGCAGGGAGCCAGCATAGGCAGCAGAAGACAAGTAAGATGTGCTTAGAGTTGTTCATATTACTGCAAGGAGCTTTATCAGCTGGACTCTCCAAAGGGTAATCCAAACAGAAGCTGACAAATGCTTGGCTACCCAAGGCCAGGACATAATGTGTCAGGATGGCGTGGAGTCTTCTAGCCAAATGGGGATGGCAGAGAGCTCTGCCTCATCATGCTTTGTCCATGACAGAAGGCTCTGGGGCCTTTCCTAGAGCACTGCCTGAACAGACCGTTTGTGGCTGTTCACAATATGTAAAGGCTGTCACAGAGGCACCATTAACTATTCCAAGTGCTTTCTTTTGCCTGCCAGCATAATCTCTATCTTCCTTGGGTTCAGCTTGCACAATCTGTTCTTCATCCACACAGCCCATCATGTCCAAAACAAGAGCCACCCCGATCTAATGGGCTCATCATAAGCAGTGAAATTAAAGCAGACTTCTCTAGGTCTAAAACTGATGCATCTGAGTTCACATTCTCCCATCAGATGTTAGACAGGAGTGGACTGAAAACTACTCTGATAGATCTCTGTGGGTGGAGCCATGAAGGCTGGAAACCTGCTGATACTGCCAAGAATTTTGGTATAGATTTATAGGCTACTTAACAATGCTTTGTCAAGGCTACACATTCCACACAATGGGATAGGTTATTCCCAATCTGAATACTCTTCTTTATTTTCTGATATTTAGGCTGTATTCTGTCCATTTTAATATTACTCCATTTCTTTTTAGCTGTATACTTCTCCTACCACTTCTGCTTTAGAACCTTGAATTAATGTGATTCCATTTGTTGTGTAAGTCTTGGTGGGTTTTGCAAGAGAATAGGGTGGGATTCAGATGCAGGTATAAGGCTGGCACACTGCTACACTTCCCAAGCTGCAACAAGCAGATCCGTCAGGACTGAAATATGTGACTCCACCACTTTTAAGGTACAGCAATCCACAGATTTCAGATCCAGATCTGAACTGTCAGTATAATTTTAGGACAGCAAGTTGATTATAAACCTTCAGTTTAAACTGCCATGAAGAAAGAGACTTCCTATGAAATGTATGGACATGTCTGGACAATGTTTGAAGGGTTAAAATTGAGTTTAAAAGAAGTAGTTAACTGAGTGAAAAGCAAATTGTTTTCTGGTTTGGTAGCCAAGCCAGAAGTGCAGGGGAAAAAAGGTCTGGTTTGGATCAAAACAGAAATTTTGGCAGGGACCATGAAGTAAGCTGTTTATTTCACTGTAGCTTGAGAAATTAAATTTAGGTGGCCAGTGTTTCCTTTGAATGTCAATGTCATGTTTTGTTTTGAGTTATTTAATTCCATTTTAAAATATATACATATATTTTCTTGTTTTCTCTACAGGGTTGATCAATTCTTAAAAGAGTATGAAAAGGTTAAGGTTTGTTTAGGAAATGTCAAAGTGAAACATTTCAGTGTATTAAAAACTTTTTTATGAAAATATCTCATTAGAACTCCTCCATTACCCAGCTTTTCTGTTTATTTATTGCAAGGATTTTCCCCTAAGGGCAGGATAGAATACTAAAAAAGGTGGGTTAGTCAAAACTATTTGCTAAATCAGGATGAAATGGGAAAGTGTTCTGCTCCTCCTAGTCTCTATTTTTGAAAGCCATTTTACCATTCCTTACGATGTTATTTTCCTCTTTTAAGGTGGTCATCACTTTTAAAGCACTAAATCCTAGTTACATTTCTGCTATGTACACCACAATTTAGTCCAGTCTAAGACTTCTCTTGTATAGATCTTCTGTAGCTCTAGGCAATCAGGTGAAATCTGACTGCAGGTTGTAATATCTCCAAATCCCAGTTGCGGTACTTGTGAGTTTTGCTTTGGCCCAGAGTCTTTTTTTCAGGAAAAAAAATTAAAAATGGTAGAGGCACAAGATTCTGAAGCTTTGCCACAAGCTCCTTGAGTGACCTTAGGGAAAGCACTGGAAGTTTTTTTACATTGGTTCCCCATCTGTAAAATGGAGACAAATGACACTGAACTACACCACTAGAGGGTATTTTGAGGCTAAATTATTTAATGTTTCCATGGTTCTCAAAGCCTGCAGTGGTAAGCTCAGTAGAAAAGCCTACATGTTACATAAACCCATTACACAGGCCTATGCAATTATAAGTGATAATAAACTTTCTCTATTCATGTGCAGGAGACAGTTTTTAAATATTAATAATGTGGGGGTTTTGTTGATGTTGTTGTTTTTCCAAATGCCAGATGTGCTGTCTCTGCCTCCAAAATGAAGAAGGGCAGTGGGAGTTCATTTGAAAAAGCAAAGCCACTCAAATATTTACAGGTTACATCAGTACAGTGAAAACTTCAGCTCACCATAAGTGGAGCCAGCAATCCCCATTATTAAGTTTGTAGAGACAAAGCAGTCATTGTTAACCTGTATGGGCTTTTGGAGGTCCCAGACAGTGTTGTTCACATGTGAGTTTGTTACCAAACTGAAAAAGCAAAATCCAAGAATTAGTTTTTCTGAAGACAAATGCCTCATCTCAGTGTAATGCTAAATCTCTCCAAGGCTCTTCTCTCTCCCAGGGATTTTATTTTCTCTTTCAGAGCACAAAGCTGCAGCCAGGAGTTTGGCTGCTAGCAGCATCCCTTCCTCCCCAGGATGCTGCTACGTACTTCACAGTTGAAAGCTGTAGCCAGAAACTCAGATAGCTCAATCCAAGGTTACCCCCACCATAGATTTCTGTTGTCTCTTCTTCCTGCATCCATGGCCAATCCTTTAATTCATTGTAGCCAAGCGCACTTTTGTTCATGGACTTTACATGAGTGTGTTGTCATGCGAACTGGGGATGGATGATGCTGGTGGACACTCAGGAGGTGGATGGCATAGGGACAGGAGCAGTGCAGTATGCACATGCAGAGATCATTTGGCTACAGACTGGGCAACTCAGTCATGAGCCAGAAATGAAGATACACATTTCATGTTTAGCCACCTCATATGGGCACAGAACAATGGACTTGCTTCAATGGCCATGTCCTTTCTGTTGATCAGCCATGAAAGGAGATAAATACCCTCCAAGTGTGCTGAATATTTGCCCAGAAGGTCTAAAGACTGCAGGATTGCAAAGGCTGTGCAGTGCTCAGTCCATAATGAATCCATTGTCAAATGCTTACAGGCAATACAGATACTGCCAGGAATAAAACTCAGGCAGAGGACTTGGTCCAAAGTCTACTAAAGTCAATGGCTGTTCTTCCAAGGACTGAGAGCAAAAGCCCTCTTTATGACCACACTATAGAAAGGTAAGCAGGAGTGGAAGCGCACTATTCCCCCTAGGGCATGCCATTTGCAAGAGAATCACAGACAGCCAAATTATTACACGTGTTTTTGAGAAGCTGGTGAACATGAGCAGACCATGTCTGCTATGGTTCAATGGAGCTGACTGCACAGGAGTCTAATCCTCTTCCAATTTAAATCAGTGGAAGAGCTCACACTGATTTCAAAATGATGAGACTTTTGGCTCAGAGTGACTACTGACTGTCACAAAGGCGCAGCTTTATCTTACCTTAAGCAAGGGTGAAGAGAACAGAAAAGAAAGGGGTGGTGACAGAGGACAAAAGGACAGAGCTTAAAGTCAGCTCCTGCTGAAAGGACCTGTGATGGCTGCACTTGGATGAGCTTTTCCAAAGCACAGAAATAAAATCTGCACCCTGCCAAAACATGAGCTATGCTTGTCCTGTAAATAGGGGCAGAACAAGCAGGCTCTAATTGTCTTGCAACGGCCCTCCCCGAAGCTGCTGCATTCTTTACCTGTAGCCAAGCAGCTCTTATAAAAGCCTCAGCTCTTTCCCGCCTTTGCACACATCAAAGAAATGACTCCCAGTATGATCCTCACAAGCAAAGCATCCTAGTGATCAATGCAGGAGAATGGCAAATGCGCTCATCACCACTATGTGAAGTCAGTTTTGATCCATGGAGCCATTCAAACCAGTGCTGGTGATTAGTAAACCATATTCCGCAGTGCATGACATGAGCTTTCTCAAGTCGAAGAAAGGACTTAGTCGTGTCTCTGGAACAAATGCCTACGTGAGTTCTCCAGGCCATCCATAAACCAGATTCTGTGATGAAGTTTCTTAATTCCAGCCTCTGTGGGATTATAAAAAGGGCATAGTGGTATCTGTTAAACCTATGCATATCTTTCTTTGCTTTGGCATCTGAAGTTTTTATAGGCTGTGCCATACAGTCTGTACCTTTTAAAGAGAGCAAAGCTGTCAATACATATTCCAGGAGAGTTGTCAGCAGCCCAATTTGGGTCTAATAAAGCCATATCTTTCATCTGGAATTCTGCAAGGGTCTGGAGCACATTTTAAAGGCACTGAGAGTGGCTGCAACTGGCCAAACTTTACAGAAGATAATTGCCAAATCTCTATCATAATTAATTAGTGTAATGAAAGATTAATTTTAATAGTCAATGGAGATATCAATAAACTAAAGGTATAATAAGATGTGTAACCTGAAATATTTACAAGGTTAATAACTGGGCATGGATCCTGCAGTAAGATACTAGTCCTGTCTTCTAAAAGAAGTTCCCAGCATAGCTGTTCTGGGATCAAGATCGGCACTGTAGGTTTAGCCTCCACAGCCTGAGTCCACAGGCCTTTTTTTTTGTTTTTCTTGAGGGAACTTGGACTCTTCAGCCCAGCTCAACACTGACTGGTTTGTGACAGGGTGAACAACCACCCTGGAGACCAGGGAGGGAGCCCAAGCAGCCGGCTCCAGTGGATCCTGAATCCACCTGGAGAGAGCTGAGGGAAAGGTGGAGGGTTATGGGGGAGTTCCCCTTCCTCTGCAGTACTGATTGGGTCTGGGGGGGGGCTTTGTAGGAGGCATTATGTGCAGAGCCCACTGAATTATGGAAGGAAAAGAGTAATGAGGCTGTGAGATTAGTTTGGGACTGGCCTCTTCAGGAAATTTTCTCCTGCTTGTGGGGGCAGTGGGGCAGAAGGAGAAGAGAGCTCTCCAGGAGAGGGTGAGAAATCGGCTTAGCAGATATGTCTTTTCTCTCTAAAAATATTGCTGGCTTATTCTAGCTTCATTCTTCTTTCTGATGGTCAAATCATCTTTCTGGTTTAGCAGACAGAAGTCACCAACAATATAAGTGGGCTTTTGACAGTAGCTGCTGTCCCAGCTGTGATGTTTTCTAGTGGGGACTGACAAAAACAGCTAACAGAGAAGAGGGGTGCTTTGGGCTCATATTTTTCTGGGTTGTATTTCCCTCTCTGTGGGTGTTTGGCATGGCCTTAAGGTTGGGGAAGGGGGTCTATCAGGAGTACTATACAGTACGATCTTTCAGCTGTGAGGTATAAATGAGAAAGTAAATGGCAAGAACCTCAGAAGTTATTTATGGCAAGAGTCTCAAAGGTTATTTATGGTCAAGGCTGTGATTCCAATCTCTGTATTCTGCAATGGCTCCTCATGGAGATGTGATGGAGAAAAAATGCAAGAGGATTTTGAGCTTTGTGGGTGATCCCCTCTCATACTTTTTCTAACCCTGCTGTTCCTTCCTTCCAGATACTAGACTTTAGTGACTTTCAGCCACTTGTGTACCAAGTATGGATTGTGCCCAGCCTATGAAAGGTGCTACTATCCCATTAGCAATCCCCTAAACTATCATTAAAAATAATAACAATAATAAAGCTCAATATCTTCAGTTACAGGCTATGCATGGGAAATATCTGTAAAGTAGCACCAAATCAAGATGGAACTGTAGTATTTGAGGTTTAATGCTTTAGCTATACTTTAGGTCTGCTTAGATCTTGCCTGAGAATTTGGTTCTACCTTCAAGTATTGCCAACACTTACAAACAAAAATACAAAAAAAGAGAACTCAAACCCAAAAAAATCTTTTTGGTGTATCTCGGAAGTGATACTAGGATGATGTTTTCACTTCTTTAAATCATTATTTGTCAGTAGGATAGGCAAAATAAAAAAGGAGAAAAGAGTCCCCTCTGACATCATCTGGTATGGCAAGGACAGCTTTCATACAGAGTAGGACTGCCTCCAACCTGGTGCTTGGGGATGGCCCCCAGCCTGAGCTCAATCCCAAGAAGGCATTGTCAGAGCACACCAACAGTTCAACACCATCAGCCACCGCATGCCCTGGGCTGTGAGCTTTGTAATTCACTAGCGTAACTGTGCCCTCCTAGTCAGTATGAAATGGTCTTTGTGATTCTGAGGTCTAGCAAGCATTTGCAGAATGAAAGAATGTGCAAATTCTGCTCAAGGTCACCTCTTATTGGCTTTCTGGCTGCTGTAGCTGCATCAGGCTTTAACTGGTTTCAAAGGGTTTATAATCGAGGTTCTGATTTTAACAATTAGTCTGATTTTATTGGGAGTGACTGCCTGGCTCAATGGCGTAAGTCAGACGCATTCTTAAAGGTTGGCTCAAGGCTCTGGTTAGGTTTGCATTCGATGACAAGTCTGTCTAGACAAGTTACTTTTTTCCTTCCCTCTGTTCCCAAGAGCATCTTGTCTGTATTCAGAGTCAATGTGAAATCTCACCTCAGAACATGATAGCGCTTTGTGGACTTGAAATCAGCTTTAGATAACTCAGAGTCTTGTAAATGGCCCTTGTGATCAATGAACTGAACAGAAAAACCTCTAATCAACAGAAAAATGTCTCTAAGGCTTGGGCTTCTAAAAATAGAGAAGGTATAGAACCTCAGCTATTTCACTGTGGATTTTGACACATTCATGGAAATAATTGTGACAGCACAGGTGTAAACCTGGAGTTAAACCTAGTGATGTGAAGACTGCAGTGTCAGATATGCTAATTTCTGGAAGGGGTCTAAAAGGAGACTTTACTGAACTGTACTTACTGCATTTAATCTATGTTTCTCCTGAAAAAGAAAAGGTTGGGTTGGTTTTTTTTTTCCCTTTTTCTCCTTGGATTTTGAGTTAGCTTTCAGGTTTCCTGGCTTAGTTGGAGCACATGAATGTTCCTGGAAAAAAAAAAAATCTGTGGTTCTTACAGTCTTCATTCAGAGCTGGAGTTATAATTAGAGGCTGAAAGAAAGGTTTAATCCAACTCACTGACAGGACCTAGGTTTTGTTTTCATCCTTTTTCTCCTTTTGCCATGTTAAGTGAGATGGATTTTTAGGATGATGCCTTGAGGAGGTTCCCTGGGGACATCTTGGCCTGAAAAACCTCAGTGGTGGAGGTCTGTGAACTACGTTTGAAAGATTTGCAAAAAGTGACTGAGAAATGCAAACCTCTATCAATAGACTTGCTACATAGGGGTCACACATCTACTGCAAGGTGTTGAAAATGTTTGTTGGAGATGTCTACACTTTATGTATCTAGCTGTTGCAATGGTCTAAGTTGCTGGCACCTTTGGTTCCAAGTTTTCTTTACATAATTTTGAGGGGAATGGGAGTTATACTTCAGGGCTATAGTGCATAGGGTAGTATACTAAGAAAATACTAATTCTTGCAGATGTATCTAAGTTTGGTATCTGGTGCCTGGTTGTGTGTTTGTGGGGCTTGAAGGACTTGGAGTCCTTCTGCAGCATATTATCCTGTACTATTCACTGTCTTGCACTGATAGTGTCCCAAAATATCATACATACACGAGATGCCTAGTTTTGTAAAGGGGTAGTGAAGATTTGGGCTTGGTACAGTTACCTACACTTGAGAGCATCCTATTTCATCTGAGAAGAAAACTCTATAAACATAATTCCTCACTGAAGGTGGCTGGGAGCTGTGCAGGCTAGCATAATGGTAACTAATGGCTAAAGAGTTAATGTTTTGCTAGTGAAAGGAGATACTCCTTACATTCATTTGCATGGTTGGGAGCAAGCCTGGACTATTGGTATGAAATTACTCAAGCTTTTGACTTCTTGCTCTTATCTGTTCCACCAGACTTTCTCTCATGACCCCATCTTTTCCTACTCATTCAAATTTCCTGCCAAAAGGAGTGTGTGTAAGGGAACGCTGTCTGCTGCTTCTTGTGCTCTTCCTCCTTGATGAAATAATGGTTTGCCTTCAGGCTGGAGACTAGCAGTAAACTGACACAGGAATGGTATCAGGCTTTTTGTTCTTTGTGCTCTCTGTTGTCCATACTCCTGATGTCCCATTGATGATAGCAACAGTGGGAACTCTAAAACAGACAAGAATCCTCAAGCTGGGGAGTGTGCTTTGAAGTGGCTGGTGGCCTTGGCTGAATTGTCTGCTGTTAAGCTCCTAATGTTGCCATGGATGCAGCAGTGGGCGCAATATGGGAGGGGGGGGAATGAGTCTCTGGTCCAAAGTAGCTTAATATTGTAGGCAAAAGCCAGCAGCAGCAGAGGGGAGTTGATCCAATTTATCTGAGCCAGGAATGGAGCTGCTTAGTTCTGCTGCCTGTCCTTGATAGCAGAGGACAGTTAGCGTACTTGCTAGATTTATATAGGGTCGTGTCTGCCTCCTCTGCCTAAGGGCAGGTGGAGTGGCAATACACTTGACAACATGCAAGGCATCGTTATCATTAGCTTGTAATCTGCAGTGACTTACTGTGTGCCTTCTGTGCTGTACTGAGTGACACTCCCGAAGTGGTCCAGGCAAAGTGCCCTGCTTTCAGGGCAGCCAGGTCTCTCATCACTGTCTCCTGTTGATCTTAAATCAGCACAAATTCATTGCATGTTGTAAATAGGGCAAATGCAGCAGGTTGGCCACTGCCTCCCTCCTCATTACCACATGCAACTCTGTGGATCTCTGAGTGTCTTCCACAGCTCTCCTCTCTTGGAGGGTCAAAGGTATACTAGATGCAAAGGCTGTTGGTGGTTTCTTCCCACGTTCACCCTGACCTGCCAGCATGTCCCACGGAGGGGTAGGGAGGGAGTGTGCAACTCCAGCTTCATGCCACGTCCCTCCTCTCATGTCAGAGAAGTTCTGCAGAGCCCAACCACTCCCCCTCGTGTACTGCACAGAGCTTCCCTCACCCTCCCACCCACAGCTCCCTGTGCCATGGCTCAGGAGTTACAAAGACACAGGAGAGGGCTTCTACAGCACACAGGCCGCACTATAAGGAAACAGCAGCTGTTCAGAAAGTACCCAGAGAGGACTGGGTTTCCTTTGCTGAGTTTCCTGGTTTTTCTTTGCTGTTTCCACAGCAAAGAGAAGAAATACATGCAGGCATATCCTCAGCTCTTTTCCGTGTCCTCTGTAGGGTAAGAACATGGGCCTGCCTGGTGATACCCCAGCATGGGCCATCACCAAGGCTCCAGCTCTCTGAGAACTGGCCAGTAAGCAGGGTTTTGCTGAAGTCCTCTAAATCTACAGAGAAGCTCCTTTCGTCCCACTGATCCTGCCTCTCTCCTCCAGTGACTGTGAGGAGAGAGATTTCGTGGCTGACACAGAAAATATTATTATTTCCCAGTGACGCAGTGTGCATCTGATGTTCTGGTCCTACTCTGGACACACATGGGAAATGGGGATATACCTATTTCCCTGGAGGAATGACATCTCCAGCAAGACACTAATCAATATTTCCAGTTCTTGCTAGTGCTCGCTCACTGTTGTATGGGAAGAACAGCAAACAGTGGGAGCAAGGATGCTGAATTTCCACTAAGTGCCTCCACTGGTGAATGGTTTCAGAACAAGTTGTTCCCAAGTTATTGCATCAAAAGCTTCAAACTATCTGCAGCACAAACACACCCACTTTAGACAAATGAGCCTTTTGTTCACTCAAAACTAAGCACTTCATTCAAGTATCAGCTCTTCCACATCCTACAGTCCCTGAAGCTATGGATGTAAGGAGTAATCCTGCAATGAATGCTGAAAAGGCCTCAGACAAGTGCTGAATTCCTCTCTTGAGCAATGTCTTAACATGGGTGGGATGGCTCAGTTCCGTTGCAGCCTCAGATGCTCAGATCTGGAATTCAGGGATAGGAGAAACTCAGGTGTCCAGGTTTGCTGGAGTAGGGTCTGGCTCCGAACCTGTTACGCGCCGAGCATCTTTCTGGACTTGCTTATACTAGAGAGGCTTGAACAGTCTAACTCTTGACACTTAGCCCAGCAGCAGCTCACACAAATACAGCCATGCTTAAAGGTAAAAGCATAGCTTATGAGAAAAGCCATAGGGTTTGTGATAATCAAGATCCTCTAGTCTGGAGAACTGGGAGGAAATTTATCTGGGCTTCTGAGATAAAAATCGGATGTTACAGAGCAGGCTTTGCACACAACATGCTGGATGGCTGCAGCTGTCCCTTCAAGATCTCCCCGGACTTGAAATCTTTCATACTGGGACAGTGAGAGGCATGTGCTAAGCAGAGACCTATTCACATAATCTTGCGGCTGCAGAGAGCTAACTGCTTCGCAATCTCTCATTTCCATCTCCCTTCAAACTTAATCTGAAAAAACCACCTCAGATAACTCTCTCTTCCCCCCTGCTCTTGTTTGCTTGATATATGAAGGCTTCAAGTAATTCTTTGTATGAGGTTTCAACGGCACTGTCTTGCTGCTTTCTGTCACTTGCTTAACACTGGTTGTAGTACATCACTAGGCCATCTGCAGGAGACCCATCATTCAGTGTAGTACAAAACTGAACTGTGCTGCAGCGTGTTTTGTTTACAGGTATTGTGAATGAGTCATGCCAGGTCAGGCAGAAAGAGCAGAGAAAGAAAGGAAAACCCCGTTAGTGCAGTCTGAAGTAACTGTGTCCACGCACACCAAGAGTTTTTGGGTACTTCTCAGAGGAAACGAGTCTGATGACAGGCAACTGTCCAGGTGGTGGGTTTGGACCTTTCACCATGCACACACAATACTTCTTGGCAGAGGGGGAGGTGCCCTTGGAGCAAGCACCCCTGCCAAATTGGGGCTCCAGGGTCAGCCAGTCCCTGTCCTGGGGCACTGCCAGCTCTGGGGCAAGCGAGCGAGCCCCTCTGCACGCCCATACAGGCTTCCTTCTGGTGCTCTGGCGCCTTCTTTTTAGACTGACAAGTCTGGAAACAAAATCCCATCCCCTGATAACAGGCCAATTCAGCTGCAGATTCCTTTGTGCCTCTGCCAGCAGCACACACCAAATGCAGAGCTTGAAAGAGTTGCAGCGTCCAAGCCTCTGCTTCCATTTCCTCTGAACTGTCCCAGAGATTCTTCTTTCAGGGTGAAATTGCTCATGCTTAGTATAAGCCCAAAGGATTTGTTTGGGAGTTGTTGGATTTTTTTGACAAAATTGATCTGGCTATTTCTGACTTATGCAAAGGGAGAAATATTTCTTAAAAGGAGGCTGAATATTTTTTAAAGGAATAGTTTAAAAATCAAGCTTGCCACAGATTTACAAATTTAGATTTTATTGTCATATATGTTTGAATCTATTAGTAGCCACGTTTTTCAGAAGCGTTGACTACCCTTAACTGGTGAACTCAAAATGAACTGCAAGCACCAGCGTCTCGGGAAAGCTGATTTTTGCTTCGCAAACACTGGGGGAGTGAGGAATTGCAAATAGGAACCTAGCCATACAGCTGCAAGCTGTATCTCAGAAGCATTTTCCACCAGCCATAATTCCATCAGCATCATTTTCAGCTTAGCTTCAGTCACCCTGCCTACCAGCCCGCACGTGCATATGACCTACTCAGCTCTGCTTCTTCCGCAAGCGTTGCATGCTCTGCACCTTCCTGCCCTTACACCACCACCCCCGCCAACATGGCCCCGAAACCCCGCAGCTCAGCAGCAGTGAAGAGATACAGGTACGCCTTCTTTCCAGGCACAGCCTGCTCCAGTGTTCAGCCGTAGGCTGCAAAGAAGCCACTGCGCATCAGGCCCAGATGAATGATTTCCAAATGTTTTTCACTCACAACATAGCTAAGAGTGCTCAGTCAGGCTGGAAATTTTATTAATGGAAGGTTAAAACGGGAATCTTTTCCCACTGGAAAATACCAACTTGGAAAAAACTTTGCCCAAGGGATTGGTTTGGCATTTTTAAAAATTTCAAGGAAAACGTATTTTCCAAAAGACTTTCAGAAGCTTTTTGCGCAATGAAAATGTATGCTAACTGCAGCAAAAGACTGATTTTTTCATACAGGTTTTAAAAATGATTAAAATGAAATGTATTCAGTAAAACTTATTTTGGATTTTTAAATTCTCCAATTTAATTTGAGAATTAAATTCCTATTCATTTTGGGCTGAGGAAAAAAATTAATTAGCATGACATCTATCTTACATGCCTAGAATATAAGACAAACGGAGCATGCTCTATCTGCTGAATCTTTTCCTTCCTCTCATTCGCCAAGAACTTTTGAACTAGTCCAGTTTTAGTGAAACAGTATGGAGAGAAAAAAAGGTTTGCTTTCTTTTGATACAAAGGCTGCAATGTGAAGTACCTGTTACTAAAAGTCAGAGAAGCTGCTTGCAGCTGAGCATAGCCCAGAGGAAACCAAACTTTGCTAATCCTGATGAAATCTGTGAACACGGTGTTCTGGGGCTGCAAGAAAGACTCCGTACCCAGCTCTGATTTCATGTTTAAATTAGGATGGAGTCTGGGAGTTATAGGTAAGGATGACACTGCTGAAGGGATCCATTGGGAGTAACGAAGTAACCGGGAAACATATCTCTGGTTCACGCTAGCACAAAAGGGGAATGCCTTTGTCTGAAGGCGTGCATTTGTAAAGAAGTTATAACCTCAGTAAATACACGTCTTCCACAAACAAAGCAGTATACGTGACTAAGGAGTCTGCTGTTTTCTGCCTCTGCTGTGCTTCATGATCTTGGGCAAGCTGTTTCATTTCTTTCCTTTTGGATATCTTTGTTAGGTAGCGTGGACTTCTCACTTGCATGTTTATTCAGCATCTATCACGGTGGGAGGCTTTGGATGTGACTGTAATACAAACAACACTGACAAATCTGTGTTTCCATGGTAGGCTAAAAATCTCTTCCTTCTGTACCAAATAATGGCAAGGGTAAAAAGTACTTACTTTACATCCATAGATCAAAAGCCTTCCTGAGCACTTCCTGTAAAAGCCTTCCTGTAAAGTGGCACCGACTTAAATTGTGTTATGTGAATTGGCAGCCGGTTGTGGTCTGAACTTTTATCTCCTGGATGCTAATTTTGTGAACACTGTCAGTTTCTGTGGGAGGAAAGACGGTAAATCTCCTGTACACTTTTCCAAAAAAATAAGGATACATCTGTCAGTTGCTATGTCCAAAGATAAATAGTTGCACTGATTTTTACCCATTCTGGATTACCGAAATCCAGCTTCTGCATTCCAAAATTCAGAGGGGCTGTGCCACAGTGGAAGACCAATCCTTTGTAGTACATGAACAATTCTATGTTTGCTAAGAAAAAGGGAGGATATTCTCCTCCTTGCAAATATAAAATGGCTTTTCCTTTCACTGCATTTTAGAACAGTGCAGATACATAGTGCATGTCCAAACCTTCTGTGCTCAGGTGGAGAAACACAGGTACAGCTCATGTCATGCCTGTAAATCTGGTTCCCTGGCATTGTTGGGAGTGACTCCAGACCATGGCATTCCACTCAATCCATAGAGATGGCTTCCAGAAGGGCTGCCCCTCAGTGCTGGACTCCACACACATATGCGCTGCACTTCATGTAATACCTGTCTCTTTCTCTGGATTAAATTGCTCTCTGTGAAAAATATTCTGCAGCTTTTTCCTCATCAAAGTCCAGGTTTTTTGATTCCCAAATAGAAAGCAAAAATTCCCAAGAGAGTCCTTAGGCATGAATACCAACATGACAAGTAGAAGAGCTTTGCAAGACCAGCGAGAAAGCTGTTAAGTCTCACCTTTCCTTGGCATGGTTAAGAGCAATTTATTTCTCTGCTGTGACGCTTGTTTGGGGCACATAGTGCTTTTTAAGCACTGCCATCAAGTTTTCTTAGTTTGAAGCACCTGAGTCTTAAGGGAAACATCAGTCTTCCAGGACCGCTACTGTCTCTCTTCCGAACACAGTTCGGAAAATGGATTTTTTTTTCATGACAATCTTCAGTAGTGTTGGAATGAAAATACTGCAGCAGCCTTTAAGCATAAACTTTGGCCTCATCTTCTTTTCAGCAAGTTGAAACTCTCTTCTCATGCACTGTCACCTGTATGTTACTTCTTGATCTTGATGCTGTTGCCCCTTGGCTGGATGTCTTTTTAGACCCAACCAAGTGTCCCAGCTACCTGACTCCATCCTTCTTCAACACTGGGGCCTTCCTTGTTTCCAGACCAATATAAGACAATACTGACTTTTTACAGGACTTGACTACTACCACTCCGCAATCACAGAGCATATCCTCTTTTTCCAAAGTTCTGGTTATCTCTATTTCCCCAATTCCATATCTGAAAACTTCACATATGCTAGCTCTGCCCCATGTGTTGTTCCAGATCTTCAGATACAGGATGGCATTTCTTAAAGCTCTGTGCATCCATAAAAGCAGTGGTGATCCCTCTGCACTCAGGAAGACCTTGTGTTGCTCTCCATGCTTCCTCTTCCTAAATGTGGACAAGCACATCTTCCCAGGGAGCATGGAATGACCCCTCTTGCAAGGTCTGCTTTTTCTTAGGGTGACCTGTGACTGCAGATGTCCCTGCAACATCTCCCTGCAATGTTCCTGAGAAGGGAACCGCGTGCTGCTTTGACACTTAGATTCTAGCTTAGAGTTGCAGGAAAGGGCTGAAAGATCCATCTCCCTCTTGAAGCTGGATAGATGAACTGAAACAGCAGACAGAGCCTGGAGGGAGAAAGGAAAGAACTGGTATGAATATTAATACATATAAAATATATACTATGTGATGCATCTCTCTTCTCACACATCCAATGATCATCTATCCTCCCTCACTCCCCTCCCCTCTGCTCTGCCTCACTCTGCCTATGGAGTAAATGTTGGATTTACATTTTCAGTCTATTTAAATCTCTCATTTTTGCTGCAGTGTAGCAGGGGAAAAGCCTTAACTCTCTGTTTGCTGTGCTGCATCTGTCATACAGTGGAAGAGAGCAAAGCTTTCTTTCTAAAGCCATCTAAATGTTTCTGCAAACTTTTGGTCTTTATTCCCTATAATCCTGGCTGGGCAGAGGACACTAGATCTATCTGCAAATGTACTGTACTTTCATGAGTCCAAGACCTCTTTTCCAGCCTTTTAGGACTTTAAAATCAAATGTTTAAAATACTGCACAATAATGAGTTACGAGTTCTTGGATGCTTAGCGACAAAAGTCCATCTGCATCTGTTGGCCTTCTGCAATGCTGAAGAGAGTTAATGAGAATGTATTTTCTGTTGAGCCTCCTTCCATGAGCTGCCAGGGCTAGGGTGCATGAAGTATAGACCTGCGCCTGCTCTATAACTGTTCATGCATTTGTAAATTCTGGATAAATGCACAAAACCTTCAAAATCTGCCTGAATAAAAATTGTTGGACAAAAATGTTGATATGTCTGAATAGAGTGATTCATCATAAATCTGACAGTTATTGTGTTCTGTGTGGGTGTGCAGGAGATCTCTTCTTTGTCTTGCAGCAGGACATTTGCAAGTTCTCAGGAACGGCTAAAGGAGCTAGGAGCAAGGAAGAAGGCCGGGGCTAAAACAATCTGTAGTATTCAGGTTGTCCTGGATTCAGGGTCCCTTATAAATTTGACTAAGCAAAAGATGAATCTAGTGAGAACTTTGACATTGGTTTCCATCCTTCCTCTTCCCTTTGCAATCTTTCTTACAAGCAACTACATGCAAAAGGGGAGATGACATGGATGCTTTTATGCAGATGTGTCTCTGAGACCATGCTGCAAGTTCTTACTGGGATCTGGGGGGACATTCTATCAAAAAATCAACAAGAGATATGACAGCTTAAATTATCAAGCATGCAATAGCAAGTGTTGAATAGAGCACACATCATATAAAAATGGAAAGCATCTCAGGGGCCTGAAGGATGTGGTCAGCCACCAACATCAAACATTGACCCAACAGTTAACAGTGATGCTTCAGGCATAGGTAATCTGCCATTTGTTTCTTTTCCACTTTGTTGTGGTTTAACCCCAACCAGCAACTAAGTACCACATAGCCACTCATTCACTCCCCCCGGTTGGATGGCAGGGAGAATTGGAAGGGTAAAAGT
>VZTL01045303.1:0-16469 GCA_013400535.1 Scopus umbretta | reverse complement strand
TGGATCACAGTTGTCATTTATACTAATGGTGGCAGTCTGTCTCCTCCATTCCACGTACCTTGTGCTGAAATTTTCATTACTTGGTACAACAGAATTTGACTAGGCACTGGAAATAAGTACAATCAGTTCACAAAAAAAAACCCAAAAAACAAAAACAAAAACAAAAAATCCAAACCACTTATAAATCATATTCATGAAAAAAATGCCTATATTTTAAACAACAAAAATACAAGTAGCCTTGGAAAAATATGTATGGGACATTTTGTAGGTAGGATATGAACAATGTCCTGATAAAGCCTTGCTTCTCATACACCAAACTCAGTAACATGTTCTGTTCATTGTTGCCTTTGAAAGATGAAACAGATGAAAATAGTACAAGAAAATAGTACGAGAGTACATTTATGTAACACCATGTCTTCTGAACATTGTCAGCTTGTTCCCCCAATTTCTAAACTTTAATTCTGACATGCACATGTGGATTGTGGGCACAGTGATTCGTCAGAGCAAGGATGAAGAATGAATCATCCCAAAATGATCATGGAGGAGGTGGATACGGTGGTACAGGAGGGCACACCAGAGGCAGCATGCCGCACCATCTGAAAAATATGTTCAGGAATGATTGAAGTGCTCTCAGATGCCGTCTTTCTCTGAGGATTAAAATAGAGCAGTGTGATTTCTCTGTAAATCTACCTTGTAGAAAAATATATTCTACAAAGAAACTCAAATTTTAAGTTCAGAAAAAGGCATCTGGGATTGTACTTCTATTTCTACTTTCCAAATTAAACTTGGTTTTAAATAACAGGGTAAGTGTTGGAGTGTCATCTGTGATGTCCAGTAGTCTTACCTTGCACCATGCTGAATGTCGTCATCCAACTGCCCTCTACTGTAACTAATAATGACCTTAGAGCATCAGGTCCAAAGAAGCCTGAAGAAGAAATAATTTTCAGATATACACACCTCTTCTCTTCCTTACATCTATCAAGCCCTAGAAAGGAACAATAATGTAAGAAGTCTGTTCTCATGACCTACTGTTATTATGGGTTCATTTAGCATGACTGCCTGTATTACTGTATATTCATTTCTTATTTCCACTTTTCTCTCTATAAAAGTGCCTTAAAACTGACAGAGATAGTAAATGCCCATGCATTTATACAGTCACCCATAAACATATTTCCCATTCCCATCACTTTTGAGGACTCAGATCAGCTTTTGTGATATACAATTAAGATACAGATACAAAATTACCACACAGTAATAACATGGTTATTTTGTGTTAGAAACATTGAACAATTTGGGGGGCTGGTTTGGGGTTTTTTTTTAATATTATTAAGCAGATTAAGCTATACTTTTTATTCTTTGTTCTGTGGCTTTTCAAGATACCAGAATGAAATTCCTCAGAAATACCCCACTTGAGAGAAGCTGGATAAATAATACTTGCTCCAACAATACAAAAGAAAACAGAATCTGGCTAATTCAAGTTATAACAACAGATCTTTTTCTAACATAATGGTCTGATGCTTCCTGAGAGAATTATTTTCCTGTTTAATGGCAGTACTTCATGAAATAAGAAACTTCCAATACAATGCCAGTATTGGGCAACCAGGAATTTACACTCTTAGTGGAAACAGCTGTGCCCATTATTGATCTTGCCAATAGTTCTGGGTTGAGATGTGAAACAGTAAGTGTGTTAGTCAGGAAATGTTATTGTCTTACATGAAATGATAGCTTATCCTAACAATCAGCACCATGTTATCTAGGAGCAGGGGGTACATATTATTCAGGCCATTTTTAAAGTGTGACTGCAGTCCACACAAATAAGAATAACCAAAGGGAATCTACATTAGTATTTCATATAAAGGTTTGAGGCAGCAATTGAAGACTTGCTCTTTACATAAATTTTCTCACTGGAAGTGAGAGAAAAAACATCTCAGGAATGCAATTGATAAACCAATGGATAAACCTGGCTGGTTTGGTGGGATCCTTTTTATTTTTTAATTTTTTACAAGCCTTAAACTATAACAGACTCCAAAGCCCCAGCTGAGTCTGTTTTGCCTTCTGTTCATAGCCTCCATGACTGGATTTTTTGCCTCCTCTAACCTTCTTTCAGAACTGCACTACAGTAATGAATATAGCAAATCAAAACACTTTCCAACATAATTTTGCCAGAAAAAAACAATTCATCTATACTGAAATATTGTTCAGATTTCTCAAAGAGGATCTAAAGGTGAGAAAGATATCCCAGCGTAGGTACAAAGGCTAAGTGATGCCTAAGTCAAAGTCCCTACTTCAATTCTAACTTGCAGTCAGGACTTAAATTTCACAGTCCCATGTTTTAGACAAATGCATGCAAAGGTTCTCAAGTGGAGATGTCTTGCTGTATCTCACTGTACAAGTTCAGTTTAATACAGTCACAGAAACAAGTAACAGATTTGCAGAGCAATAGCTGAGTTTTCTGGGCAGCATTAACGTTGAGCCGTGACAGCATCTGGAAGAGTTCACACAGCCCAGCCTGAAAGCAGCTTCGCAGAGTCTGGCCTAGGCATGTTCATCCCCACTGTTCACCTGACCCATCCTGTCCCACCTACAGCAGGTATGGATGTCACAGGGCATCCTACAGATACTTTACAGCAGATCAGTAAAAGAAAAAAGATTCACTTTTGAGGAATTTAAACAGTCTTTCATTCAGATATTCATGGGTTTAATCAGTTTTGTTTTTTGCCTCAGTGAGGAGGTCCAAGACATAAACGATCAGTAATACGGGAAGAGAAGCAAATGAATTTACCTTTAAACAAATAAATACAAAAGAACAGAGATTATCCTAATAAAGTACTTTAAAGGAAACTCTTTATTTTGATTGTACTTAACCTGACATTTGTTCTCTCTGTTAAAGGACAGCTTCAGTGTACTCATAACTACGCTGTGCAGGGAGAAGGGGTTAGGGGACACAAGGGAAATGTTCAACAAGCTCATCTGAGTCATGCATGAACTAAGAACTGAGTGAACGAGAATTAAGACCTTTTTATCTAATCTCTCAAATAATACTTAAAAGGGATTACAAAAACATTGCTTACATACTCAGAACTTTAAAGAAGCTTGCACTGGTAAAAATCTCCATACGTTATTTAGTCAGTGACTGCTATTTATAATAGTATGGCTATCATCACTCTTATAGAGCTTTCCTAGCCCTGAATATATGATATACTACCTCCCTGCGCAAGTACAATGGATGGAGGAATGGGACCAAAACCAGTGCAAACAAAGTGCCTCCATGAATGTTTGGTACCTTAAGTCAGTGACAAATTGCCTGTTCACTTCACTTTACTGGGACAAAGGTTTCAACTAGAAATACCCACACTGAACAGAAAATCCATCATATACTGATTGAAAATACACATTTATCATTTCCATTTGTGAGAGCAATAGTTTCTGATCCATTCATTTTGGCATTTCCTACAACATATCAAAGTGAGTAACACCTAATATTTCATAAAGGCAATAAAACACAACCAAAGTACTTAGTTTGAATCTGATAATTTTGAGCACAACTTATTCATCTTATTCCTTGTTTAACTATGTCTTCACTTAATAACTGTATGGCTAAACAGTCTTTCCTTCTTTCCTTCCCCATCTGCATGGCTGCTGTATTTACCCCATAAAGGGCCAGACTGTTGAATACACATAGATTAGGTTAAATAGTGAGAAAATTGTTCCAGTGATTATCCAGTTTCTCAGATGATGCCACAATTATCCCAAAGATTCAACAGCTGCTTCATGTTTCCCAGTTACAGCTACAGACTGGTCAGTAGAAGGAAAGATTTCATCTGATTTTTAAGCTATTTTTTTAAAGGTGTGGTATATTACACTCAATGAAAAAGCCAATCAGAAGTCTTAGGTGAAATACGGGAGTCAAGAATCAAAGAAAGATCTTATTCTCTCACCTGACATAAAAATCAAGTAATTGGGAAAAGAAAGAATGCAAACATTAATATGGGCCTCGGTGATCAGTTTTGTGGCAAACCTAATTTCCAGAGATGCTCTGACTTGCTCAGCTGTTGCGTGAAAGATCAATGATTGGAAACTGGGCTGATCCAGAGACACACAGCTGTCAACATTACGTCGCTCTCCTGCTGCTTTATTTCTCCCCTTTCTTGAATCCCTTCACTAGTTTCTATATTCTTTCTGCATTGGTTTCAAGTTACTTATTCTTTTATAACCATCTTCTATGTCTTTTTCTTTTTTTTTTTTCCACCTCCTTTTGAGCATATCTGTGTGGTTTTTTTTCTTCTGTATGTAAAAAATAGATTTATAAAACACAATCCTCTTAACCCTGAATTGTTAGTCCTCTCTTTGCCTGCTTCTCCTACTCCTGGTTTTGAGCCTACCTTTGTGTCAGTCTGCATAATTTCCCCATGTGTCAAACTGTCAGGAAGAGGTAGGAGTGTTTTACTGTGGTCAAACTGAAGACAGTCTTGTTTGCTCTAAGTCAAATTACATATTGGTTTATGAGTCCCTTTTTTGAAAAAGGAGTGGGTAGGTGGTTTCAAGGGAGGGGAAATTCCCTAGAAATGGACAGCTGAGAATTCAGCTTGGTGTATGTTTTATGTACTGTTATTTCAGTACTGAGTTTCGGGAGCAAATTAGAAAAAATGCATTTCTGTGCTACACCCATGAGAACAAAAAGAAGGATATAGACACACTGAAGCTCTATAATGCCTTTGGGCTTTCCCAGGTGGGGAGTGCTGCATCAGCTGATGACACTATACCTGGCACGATTACCAGAGCTCTGGCTTGCCTAGATTTCTGCAGCCTTTCCTGAGCTTCCTGTGGACTGCAGTGGGTTTGGACACTGTACAGTGATTTGTGTTTTCATGCCAATGTATGTTCTGCAAGCCTCAGCCTCAGATATCGCACCCTGAGAAGAGGAACGGGTGAGGTGGCTTGCTTTTATTTACCATTGTACTCTCACAACAGGGAGCCCTCAAACTAAATGCAGGGCCTTTAGGGATCAGAAGGTTGCTCTACTCTGTGGCACTGAATAAATGAGCTGGAGTGGATATGAGGCTTTGTACTGTCTTTTACACTGAGTCTACAACAGAGATTTAATATGGTGCACTTCTTTGCTTTCCTGTCAGCCTTCCAAAACACCAGTTGTTGTATATACTAATTCTGCAGCGAGCTGGGTCTACAGACTATCTTTTTTTTTTTTTTTTTTTTTTTTTTTTTTTTTTAAGTTTATAACTCTATGATATTATGCCTTTAACTATATGAATATTTTGGTGTCTAAATATGATCTATGTATCTAGGCTCCTACTATGGTTATACAAATATAGATAATACAGGTGATGGACTCTGGAAAACTATTCAGCTAACCTTGTAGTCAACTGAATTGCTCTGGTCTCCACTGATTTTGTTAATTAGATCTCTATGAGCTGTAATGGGAATTTAGTCACCTAATGTACATGTAAGACAGGTACATTTAGATATCTGAACCCGCAGGATGATTTCATCTCAGTAGGATCTCTATGGGATCAATGGAGAGAAATGAGCTAGTCTGTGATGCAATTAATTTCATCTTAAATTACACATCTAAAATATTGTCAGATTAATCCCACCTTAGGATTCTTCTAATTTCTTGCCAAGTTTGCACTTTTTATAGCTTGTTACTTTTACGTCTAATTTAGGAACTTCATTTCAAACATTTTCTCGGAGCTGGAATTCTTCATAGGCAAAGGATATATGGGAAGTATACATAAGGCAGCTAGTTCTTTCCAATTGCTTTTAACCGAAAGCACAGTTTGTCCAGATATAATTCTGAAGGCTAGTTCATTGGTAAGCTCACTTTAACACATCCCAAACCAGTAGAAAATATATTACCATTTCATATTTTAATTAGCACAAATAATTGTTCATTTAATTGCTAATATCATCAGTCAAGAGCCTATAATAAGAAGATACAGACAGTTCCAAGTTCATGTGCTCTTCCACAGTAAAATTCTCAGGGGCAATTTTCAATTAAATATTCTGTTAACCATTGCGAGGCTTTCTGAATCAATTGATTTTGCTTTTCTGTTCCAAGGTTAGATGTTCATTGTGCTTTTCCCCACAATTTTCTCTCCCTGTAGAAAGCGTAACAGTGAAGTAAAAGACTCATTCAAATAAGTTTAATAGATTTTGAAATTAGAAGGAACATTATGATCTTTAATAGACTGACTCCCTAAATAACACAGGTCACAGAAACTCACCCAGCAATTCCTGTATTCAACCTACAATGTCTCTTTAAATTTTAGCACATCCATTGGAAAGTTATCTAGTTTTGATGTACAGACTTCTAGAGAGGTAGAATCCCTCACATCCTTACTTGTTCTATTTAGTAAATTACCCTGAAAGGCTAAACCATGTACCAGACAGCTTTCATCAGGTTTTGGTATCACATTCCATGGTAAACAGAGTTATCAAGAGTCAATTCCCATGTTGTTACTTGTAGATCACAGGTAAATCACCTCTTAATCCCCTTTTGAGTATATTACATGCATTGATCTTCCTATTGTCCTTACTATAAAAAAGCTTTCCAGACATACATAATTAATTAAGCTCTTCCCTGAGATGTCTCCATTTTTTTTTCAGTATGAACATACGGATGGGGCCCAGGACTTTTACTAATGTATGCAGAGGTGATATTTCCTATCTACTTCCTCTTAATACTCTGCAGCTCATATTTTAAGGATAACACTTTCTTTCCTAATTATAACAACATACTGACAGATAATTTCTCATAGGTTATCTATCAATACAACTAAGTTCTCAGTAGCATTGTCATATTCCCCTGTCAACAGCTTATATTCTTAGACATATGGAGTTTGACTTCTGTTAATTAATATTTTGTTCAGTGGAGATCACCTTACCAAGTGATCCAGACCACTCTGTAAAACTGGTCTGTCATCATTATTATTTACCAGTCTAGAACGTTTACTCTGTCAACAAACTGTGCCACTGATTACTTTGATTTTCTCCCATGATTTACTAGAAAGTTTGAGCTGCTATGGAGCAAAACTCAGATCTCTGTGGCAAGATTGTACATTAGCTATGATGATGTATTGGAAAATTGCTTTCATTTTTGCATTTATCTAGTCTTCCTCCGGTTTTAAAGATCTACTTTAATTTTGTGAAATTCTTTTTTTAACCATTGTGGCACTAAAGATTAAGTAAAATGTCTTGCCAACATCTATTATACTTACTGATTTTTTTTATTTTTTTTTTTTGTCAACCAAATTTTATATCATGTTTGTTTGACAGAGTTAAATAAAAGATACATAAACCCTTTTTGATTGTCATTAGGTATTTCAACATCTTTTTGTTTTTATATGAATACCCTCCACATTGGACAAGCAATTTGACTTAATAGAGCTTTGAATGCACTATCTTTAATCATTGGGCACCAGATTTCTAAAAACTGGAAGATAACTGGTTTTGAACATAAGAGAAATCAACTGAATATTCACTATGAAGAGCAATAAAGCCATCAGTAGCTTCACTATATTTGGGGAATAAACGGAAATTTCAGACAATGAATACATTGGAAAAAAAATGTGCTCTTTGACTAAAATTTGGAAAGAGGAAAAGAAAATGTTTTTCTATACATGGTTTTAAGACCATTAGGCATGTATGTGACTCACTGATTTATTACAAGCATTGGGCATTTTCACAAAAATCTATTACTTTGTTGTTTTTTATCTTCTGAGTTTTTATTTATGACTGGTAGTTGGATTCAACAGTGAAGAAATCCTGTAAGCCGCTAAAGACTAAAACTACAAAATATTACCTGAGTTTTTGTCCTCAATTTTTTAGAAAACAGTGTTACTTGAGAAACACATAGACCATTGAGACAACAAAACAGTTTTCTTCAGCTTTGTAGTGACTCTTTATTTTCATATAAAGTAAAAAATTAAGTTCATAATTTTGCAATATAAAAGTTAGCTTAAGAAAAAATTTTCCTTTAAACTTGTTTCAACCAAAGCCTTTCTCCTGAAGTTTTGTTAAAATGTTAATTAAAAATTTTCAGAGCATATGCATCATTAAAATCTGTTTTAAACAGGTTTAAATGTAGAATACAAAAAAGCTTTTACAATTACTTCAAATAGTAAAAATAATCCCACATCCAGGGCTGTCCATAATGCTTAGAATGTTCAATTTAAAAGCTATCCTACTTTTGGCATTCACCCTTACTTAATTATTTCTTACTTGGGGAGAATTCTTCTTTCTCTGTCTGAGGCAGCAGCTGCATCATATCGATGTAATCCAAAAAGGGCAAAAAATGTATTTGCTAGCCTTGCTTGGACAGATGAATTGAGGAGACTGTATATAGAAAATGTCATGTAAAGTAACAATATTGTCTCTTTGAGGCAAATCCATCTGTCACTGTATTTACTAAGTTCCTTTCACATATTGAGCTTTCTTTTAACTTCCTTCATTATACAGTAATTTGTGTTACATTAATTACTCTTACTAAAACCAAACCAATCCAAAACATAAAACTCCAGATCTTAAAGGTACAGTATTTCATAGTTTTTCCAGAACAGTAGTTATTTTCTTCAAGGGAGATGTTGCATTATGACTTAGAGTTCATTGATTTCATGCTAGTATGAAATCTAAAGTATGAATCTTTGACTACCAAATATACCATTGAGACCAGGCAATTCATTGGTATTTAAATCACACTGTGTTAGGTTTTGGTTTTGTTTTTCCCCCCTAGCATTTCTGTGTGATACATGAGCTGTCTACCTAACTAACAAGAGCTTTATTACCCTTGAGCCATGTCAAAGTTCATCAAGTCTGATGTCCTGTTTCCAGTGGAGACAAAAAACAGCTGTAGCTGGAGAGAGGGACAAAGCTCTGTAGGACATCCTGCCAGCCTTCGTGATGTCCGTTCAATTTCAAGAGCCATGAAGAATTAAGCTTTGTATTCTCCTTCAGATAAATTAATTTAACAGTAAGTAGTCATGCAATCTCTGTAAATACCAAATATGATTTTGAATTCTATCCTCACTTTCCTTGTCTTCGCCTTCAGAAAATACCAGGTTCTGGATACCTATACTTTCAGCCACTCCAGTAAAAGCTAATGGAAACAGATAGTTTAGCTTCCTGGCAGTTCCTAGTTTCCTTAATTACAACTTTAAATTCTTCGTATTTTAGCCAATTGACTGACTCTTTTCCAAACTCTTGAGTTTCATCAAGGGAAAAAAATCTTCTGTATGTTTTATACCTTTGGCTATTTATAATCATTTCAGCCATCTTAATTTACAATAGCCTGCAGTAATTTATGCTGCTGCCAATTATATTCACTGGAGGTACATTTAGCTAAAGTAACCTCATATGACATGATGTTAAATTGTATCAGTTTAGTTTTTCTCTTCCAACTCTCTTTTTTGTCACAAGTATGTAGGCTTTACTGTGGTGTTTTTGTTAGATTTATTTTCTGTATGTATTTTTTTATTTTACTTTTTATTGTACTTAATTTTTTTAGCTGCTCTACAATAACTCCCCATGTAGTCACTTGCATTGCATATATCTTGAAGTTTGCTCGATAGTTTGCTCCATTTCTGAAGTAGATTAAGCTATCTCACACAGTCTTAGAAAGAACAAAGTATACATACAAGGATCTAGTGATGACTAATTAGTGTCTCATAAATGTATTACATTTTAAATTTTCTATATTAACTTACACTGCAACAGCAATGATCTGCTCCCTTCATCTCCACTGTGTGGAAATTTGTGGATATTCAGAGGCAAATGGAAATAGATGAGGTAGATGGCGGTACTGTACAACCACAAGGACTGGTAGAGTATGAGCAAAATAAAGAGGGTATAAAAGAGGCAAATATTTCAATTATTCCATTATCATATTTGTTAGTGTTGTGTACAGTCTGAGTAGCAATTTTTTATGCAATGTTTGAATCCCTCATCACACTTTTTTCCTCCTGTATATTTGAGAAGTTTGTCTTAATTCTGAATATATCACACTTTCCCTCCTTGCATGTGTTATTTCTCAGACTAGAGCCGTTTGAAGGTTGACAGGTAGAATTACATGATCCTGTTCTCTCTCTCTGATACTTCTTCCTTGCCCAGTGTCCTGGTTTCAGCTTAATTCAGAGTTCAGTTTCTTCCTAGTAGCTGCTATAGTGCTGTGTTTTGGACTTAGTATGAGAACAATGCTGATAACGTGCTGAAGTTTTAGTTGTTGCTCAGTAGTGCTGATACTAGTCAAGGACTTTTCAGCTTCCCACACTCTGCCAGGTGCACAAGAAGCTGGGAGGGGGCACAGGCAGGACAGCTGACCCAAACTGGCCACAGGGCTATTCCATACCATATGGCGTCACGCACAGTATAGAAACTGGGGGAGCTGGCTGGGGGTCAGTGATCGCTGCTCGGGGCCTGGCTGGGCATCGGTCAGCGGGTGGTGAGCAATTGCATTGGGCATCACTTGCTTTGTGTATTATTTTTATTATTATTATTACTATTACTATTATTATTATTTTCTCTTTCTCTGCTGTCCTATTAAACTGCCTTTATCTCAGCCCACAGGTTTTAGGTTTTTCTTTTCCCGGTCCTCTCCCCCATCCCACCGGGGCAGGGGGAGGGTGAGCGAGCAGCTGTGTGGTGCTTAGTTGCCGATTGGGGTTAAACCACAACACCCAGTCGTCCAAAGAATGGCATTTTAAGATTAGAAAAGGCTCTTTTCTTTCCTATCTTCTCAGCAATAAACACAGGTACTTAGATATTTTATAAGAAGCAGGAGTTCCTGCAGTGTTTAAGTAGAATGTTCTGCAAATGCACCTCTGTACATATGCTTTTGCATCTCCTGATGTGTGCAAGAAAACCACTTCCTTGGATTTTTGACAACTGCCATTATGGACTTCTTCCTTTATGATGGCTGCATAGCTTAACAGCCTCTGTATATACCATGCTCTTGCCTACACTGAGCAGCTGAGCCTTTTTTTATGTTTGGAATTATGAAAGGCTTCTCACATCCTTTGGATCTTCAACATGGTACTTGATTGCACCTAATGTAGTTCTACTTAGTAGAAATAATATTTAACAAAATCACCTAGAGGCAGATTCTACCATGCTATTCACATTAACTCCTCAGTCTGCCAGTGGTCCCCAAGATATTGCCAACTCAAGAGTGATAGAATATGGTTCTATATAAACCAGGTATGTCTTCTGTTTTGAAACATTAATCACAAATTAGCTGAATGTTCTTAATCAGTGCTCCTTAGACACACACAGGAGTAAACACATTTTGCCCAAGAAGCTTCAACAGGGAAAGAGATATGCTTGAATACTACCAGTATGGTGGACCTGACCATTTATGATCTGAAATCTTGGACTCTGCTCTTCCTCCAACACTCCACCTAACTCTAGAAAGTTTGTAACACAAGAAACCAGGTGCTGCTCCCTTCGTCCTCTGTCCAAAATCCTGTCTGCAGTCTTCCACCAATTTCTTTACTTGATGCCTCCAGAAACAGCAGAAATATCTTTGCAGCCACCTGCAGAGCCAGTGTATGATGAAAAGTCCATTCATGGCATAAACACACAATGGGATTTTAGATAAATAATATGCAAGTTTAAAAACTTATTTTGTAAATATTTTTTTTTTGTCCTTACTTCGTTAAACTAAAGTTAACAATATCACCTGTTCTTTAATAGGAGTTGGTTACTTCTGACAGCTTAGCTACATACTTGATGCTGATACTCACAGCTTTGTTGGTAGACCATGTTAACCACAAATGCTTTGAGCTAAATATGTAATGATGTATCTTCATCAGTCTTCAATGACTGTACCAGGGGCATTGCGCACTATCTATGCATGAGCTGGAAAGGAATACACACTGCAGTCCAATTACACACACTTCACTTTTATGAGAAATACGTTTAACCAGTGTCTGTATTCTTGAATAAAAAGGAAAAGACAATTTTAAAAGTTAGATAAATACATAAATGTACTGTAGCTCAGCCTAGGTCCTCACAGTTCCTTTGGGTATAGGATGGAAAAGAACACAAACAAGGAAATGGGGAAGGGGGGAAACTGGGAATAAGGAGAGGGGAAAAAAAGAGGGAAAAAGAGAGGGTTTTCTTCCTTCTAAACCCATGGCAGAATATTCATTTCAAAGAAACTATATGGCACCATTCTGAATAATATATGTGGTTAAAAGTAGAGTAGGGCTCTGTTTAAAGATGGCCACTTCCTGGAAGAAACCAAAACATAGCCAAGCAACACATGAAAGTAAGAACTTCAGGATGGCTGTTCATTTGCAGATGTATCTGGTGCCACTTGCTAAAAACCATCTTCCCTCTGCAGTATTACAAAGTAGCCATTTTGAACATGATACTATTAAGCTTACTGCAGAGACCTAGTAAAGAGCTTGGAGAAGAGTTCATCCTATTGGCAACCAGATAGTTACCTTCCTGAAAATGAAAAAGAATACCTTTTCTTGGATAAACTTGTAGATGAAATGAAAACCTTGATTTTTGCACTGGATTGATGAGTTAAAAATATTCCATGCTTTAAAAAAATACAAAGTTGCGGTAAAAATAAATATTTTAAAAGAAACCTGTAATCCTGACAGTAAGGGGAACAACAATGCCCAAAATATAAACTTAAAACTGATACTGAAATCTTTATAGAGTTTTTTTTTTCAAAGGACCTTTCAATATGTTCCCTTTTAAGTTGCATATGCAAAACTTGTTAGTTCTTTTCCTAGAGGCGAAATGTTTTTTTGGGCCAGTAAGGGAAAGAAATGAAGAATCCTCCTGACTGCTTTAACTTGATCTCAGGTACATCTGGGTTGCTCAAGCATTGGAAGGACCAGAAGATGGGATAGGCAGCATGACTGGTGATGTAGAGCTAGGTCCAAGGTACAAACAAGGAAGGACAAGACTTATTTTGTTTTCTAACATTGAAATCAACCTTATCTTGGTAGTTTGCAGTCCACAGTAAATACTCTCATCCAACTAGAATTTAGGGTCTATAATTAGTATGAAACTATATGTTTCTGATGACTAGATCTTTATGAAAAATGATGGAACACTTTTGCTTAGTTTTTCTTTTTTTTTTTAAACATCCTACCAAAGAGTTACGAGATCGCTTAGAATTTCAAGTAAATTAAGCACATCCTAGGAAATGCATACACCAATCTTTCCTGGGATATCAGGGCTAATTACTGATCAATAATAGTGTTATCTTAATTATACTCATATTTTCAGTGGAATCCATACACCTTAGAAGCTGGCCTAACTTCTCTCACTGCACGGCTTCACTTGGGAAACAGGAATGCAGTGTTTTCCTCTTTTAACTTGTAATCTCAGCAGCTGGTTCCTGAGCAGCTATTAATATGATGGAATATTTTTGCTTCAGCAGATCCCTTTCATTGTCCTCACCAACCGTTTTTGATTTTCTGGTTGACAGGATTACACAAATGTGCTTATGCATTACAAACGAGTACTTGCTTTTAGGGCAGAACAGCACAGAAGAGCATGATAAGGCATAAAGAAAGGTTGAGGAGATCTTATTGGAACAGAAATAGAAAAAGGGTAGTGGTCACAGCTCAATGTCCAGATGGAGATCACTTACAAGTGGTGTCCCTCAAGGGGTCCATATTGAGACCAATACTGTTTAATATCTTGATCAAGATATATACAGTAGGATCAAGTGCACCCTCAGCAAGTTTGCAGATGACACCAAGCTGAGTGGTGCAGTTGACATGCCTGAGGGAGAGGATGCCATCAGAGGGACCTGGACAAGCTTGGGAAATGGGCTTATGTGAACCTCATGAGGTACAACAAGGCCAAGTGCAGGGTTCTGCACATGGGTTGGGACAACCCCAGGTATCAATACCAGCTGGGGAATGAAGAGGTTGAGAGCAGCCCTGCGAAGAAGGACTTGGGGGTACTGGTGGATGAAAAGCTGGACACCAGCCTACAATGTGTGCTTGCAGCCCAGAACACCAACTGTATGNTCCAAGGTACAAACAAGGAAGGACAAGACTTATTTTGTTTTCTAACATTGAAATCAACCTTATCTTGGTAGTTTGCAGTCCACAGTAAATACTCTCATCCAACTAGAATTTAGGGTCTATAATTAGTATGAAACTATATGTTTCTGATGACTAGATCTTTATGAAAAATGATGGAACACTTTTGCTTAGTTTTTCTTTTTTTTTTTAAACATCCTACCAAAGAGTTACGAGATCGCTTAGAATTTCAAGTAAATTAAGCACATCCTAGGAAATGCATACACCAATCTTTCCTGGGATATCAGGGCTAATTACTGATCAATAATAGTGTTATCTTAATTATACTCATATTTTCAGTGGAATCCATACACCTTAGAAGCTGGCCTAACTTCTCTCACTGCACGGCTTCACTTGGGAAACAGGAATGCAGTGTTTTCCTCTTTTAACTTGTAATCTCAGCAGCTGGTTCCTGAGCAGCTATTAATATGATGGAATATTTTTGCTTCAGCAGATCCCTTTCATTGTCCTCACCAACCGTTTTTGATTTTCTGGTTGACAGGATTACACAAATGTGCTTATGCATTACAAACGAGTACTTGCTTTTAGGGCAGAACAGCACAGAAGAGCATGATAAGGCATAAAGAAAGGTTGAGGAGATCTTATTGGAACAGAAATAGAAAAAGGGTAGTGGTCACAGCTCAATGTCCAGATGGAGATCACTTACAAGTGGTGTCCCTCAAGGGGTCCATATTGAGACCAATACTGTTTAATATCTTGATCAAGATATATACAGTAGGATCAAGTGCACCCTCAGCAAGTTTGCAGATGACACCAAGCTGAGTGGTGCAGTTGACATGCCTGAGGGAGAGGATGCCATCAGAGGGACCTGGACAAGCTTGGGAAATGGGCTTATGTGAACCTCATGAGGTACAACAAGGCCAAGTGCAGGGTTCTGCACATGGGTTGGGACAACCCCAGGTATCAATACCAGCTGGGGAATGAAGAGGTTGAGAGCAGCCCTGCGAAGAAGGACTTGGGGGTACTGGTGGATGAAAAGCTGGACACCAGCCTACAATGTGTGCTTGCAGCCCAGAACACCAACTGTATGCTGGGCTGCATCAAAAGAAGTGTGGCCAGCAGGTCGAGGGAGGTGATTCTGCCCCTCCACTGTGCTTTGGTGAGACCTCACCAGGAGTACTGCCTCCAGCTCTGGAGCCCTCAGTACAAAAAAGACATGGACCTGTTGGAGTAGGTCCAGAGGAGGGCCACAAAAATGATCAGAGGGATGGAACACCTCTCCTATTAGGAAAGGCTAAGAGAGTTCAGGTTGTTCAGCCTGGAGAAGAGAAGGCTCCGGGGATACCTTACTGCAGCCTTTCAGTACTTAAAAGGGAGTTTATAAGAAAGGTGGTGACAAATTTTTTAGCAGGGCCTGTTCCGATATGACAAGGGGTAATGGTTTTAAACTAAAAGAGGGTAGATTTAGACTAGATATAAGGAAGAAATTTTTTACAATGATGGTGATGAAACATTGGAAGAGGTTGCCCAGAGAGGTGGTAGATGTCCCATCCCTGGAAACATTCAAGGTCAGATTGGACAGGGCTCTGAGCAACCTGATCTGGTTGAAGATGTCCCTGCTCACTGCAGGGGGTTTGGACTAGATGACCTTTAAAGGTCCCTTCCAAACCAAATTGTTCTATGATTCTATCTCCAGCTGATCCTATTGAGGAATGGTCTGCCAGGCAAAGTTCCTCCAGCAGAGAGGCTGTGGTTAGTCAGAGATGTAATCAGTTGTTTTCCTTAGGTGGATAATACCATATTTAATGGAAACCTCAATGTGCTGAAACACCATGTCTCTTTCCAAATATCTCAGGAGCATTTACACTGGCCAATATAGAAAATGCAGCTGTAGTGCAACATGTTGTGAGATCTAAAGAGGTAAGATTGTAAGTTGGTTCAGAACTATCTTCAAGAGCGTCAGCATATTTTTGCCAATTAGCATGCTAGAACAGGAATGCCCTTTTTAACTGTTGGCTTCTGGAGAAGAATTCTGTATCTTTATATATATTTACAAAGGTGTTTATATGTAATTTTTTTTTGACTTGTGACCTAAGCTGAGCTGATCCCGTGGGGTCTTAGCCCATGTTAACATAGAACTGAATTCAATCTAATGTACTTCACTTTCCAATAGGGGTTAAATGTACGGATACAGGAATATATCATCATGTGCCAGCTCCTGGTCCAGAAGGAGCTCCTGCGGGAAGAGTTGTCTGCATTCCTCTATGGAGGCATTTGCTAAGTAATCCAAATTTAGGTAACAGTGAAGACAAAGGAGAAAAAGAGCAGTGTCATGGCTAAGTAGATGGATGGAACTCTTAACATTTGCCATCAGATCTGAGTCTGTTAACAAGCCACTTGTGAAGCTTTAAGGACAGTGCCCTCTGTCCTGGTTTCAGTTGT
>VZTL01045302.1:4565-14968 GCA_013400535.1 Scopus umbretta | reverse complement strand
CTATGATTCTATGATTCTAGCAGTACCTCTGATGCTTTCTGTAAGGACTTTCCATACACTGGAAAATGTATTTTCATACATTTTTATAAACTGAAAAATGTTTTGAACAACTTTGAGTTTGTTATTCAGTCTGCTATAATCACTGTGGTTTTACTAGTAATCAGAACGATAGCGGCCTGAGGTACATCTGCAAAAAGTAGACCTCAATATTTCCTTCTCCTGTACTATATGTGACGGGAGAGTTCCAGTCTAGTCTTGCCAAAGCTGCTTAGACACTGGTTTAAGCTGCAAAACAAAAGTTTCACCAGTGAGTGACAAGTGAGCTCATCTAGCACTCTCCTGAAATGTGCATGTTTTTAATGGACTTACACACCTCAGATGTGCTACTAGTAAAAAATAAAGTGAGCTTATACTTCTGACAAGGTTACAAAACAAAAGTAATGTCAGACCATAAGAGGTAGAAATGCAGCTAAAACTCCTTCTGATAGGGATTAGAGTGCTTTAAGTGTTTTGTTACACTTTCATTCTTCAGAAAAGCATATTTTACAATCCTGTCTCAAAACCTTAACATCTCTCTTGTGTAACTGTCATTAAAGACCACTACCACAAGTATATTTATCATTTTATTAAGACAGAATATTCAAGACATGAATGATGAAAGGAATAGGAAATCAGGTAACACCTAAAATTTTTGTGGGTTAATAACACAAATAAAAGACAAATATTATCATAATGTGTACTTAGAAATGCCATTTCAAAACCCTTGGGTTTTCTAGGGTGGTTCTAAACAAGAATATGTCCAACCCTTTTTCCTGGAATACACGAACAATTTATACTGTGTCTTAATGTTGTAAATGAAACCTTTGTGCGCCACTAGCAGTACCACCACTGCCTGTCCCTGATACGTTATTCTTTGTAGATTTTGTTGTTGTTACAGTGTGCTATCCAATAATAAATGAACAACAGTGCTAGACAGCCCCAGTGCCGCCCACAAGCCATTGTCTTAGCAGTGCACAGATAGCTAGCTTCTTCATATATGTTAGCACTTATATATATATATGGATTCTTTTCAGCATTTAAAATTGTTCAAATTTTGGTGACTAGAAAGTATACAACATCTGAAGAGAAGTAAAAAAGAAAAAAAGATAAAACTAAAAAAGCAGGGTACCAGGTGGCAGCCTTGTTGTCGCATTTATCTTGTAAGTAATGTGTCCATTTTTCCCATAACAAGCACATCCTCTGTTGTGTGTGTGTCCACTCAGTCATTGATGGAATTTCTGTGCTTTTCCAATTTCTCACAATGACACTTTTCAATGCCATGATCACGGCTGAGAGCAGAGGTCACCGCATTGCCTCCTGGTCAGCAATTTCAGGCATAGCAAAATAAAAGATGTGTCAATTTGTGTTTAGTTGTTTTGGGAAGTACGGCCTTCTTTTTTATTTGTTTTAGTCTAAGTGACAGACTTTCTGGATGAAGCCATTCACCAGTCATTCTTCCTCCTTTCAAACAATTTATGATACAATTATGTTTAGTTTTCTGATGTTAACTTTATATGCTTGACAGTTTCTTTTGCATGCTTAGTTCTAAAAGGCAATGACACACGTAACACACCATTTTAATTTGTTATTTACAGCATTAAGAAAGAAGATACTCCTTTCTGTTACACCTTACCTAGGATTGTGAAACGACTTTTTGAAATACAACTGAGGAAAAAAAATAAAAAAAAAAATTGGAGGTTCCCTTATGTTCCATGTCGCTTTTCTGCTCTTTTCAGCAGCTGTTAACAGGCAAATCACAGTATAAACATCAGTTATGTCCATGGAAATATTCTCCACATATAAATAATAAAAGCTGCTTCTGATATCCATTCTTTTTTCTTTCCTTATTTCTTCTAGATTTACAGTACTTTGTCTTTGGTACATAACCTATAGTTAGCAAAATGAACTAACTCTGTCTCCCAGTTGAGACCATCAGCTTCCTCATCTAAATGGACACAAAGTTAGACTTTAAAGAACCTCTGCTACTTCATTTCATAGTCCTGAGATGATGATAAACATCTGGAAAAGTACATTTTTGTGACTAAAATTTTGTTTAAATCCAGACCTTTGCTACAACTTGGTGCTAGACCCCAAAAGTTAAGAGTTTATAGTGACAATGGATGCTCTGAGATTTGCAAAGTACTTTGTTTTGCTTTAGAGTCATGTTTTGTATTCACAGACTGTTAATAGAAAGAAAATCCTGAAACAACCTGTTATCCAGGCAGGGTCTTCTAAACTGTTTATAGAGTCAGTCCATGACATGATAAGGCAAATTCAGAAAATGTTAACTGACAAGTAAATCTCATCGAAGTCCTCCAAACATGCTAATATCCTAATATCTTTGAAACTCATTACGTGGAACATAAAATTAATTTCCATTAAACCACATTTTGTTCCAAAAGATGTGCTAAACACTGATTACAAAAATTTCAATATTGACTTTCTTTACAATAAACATACAGGTACAAGGAGCGTGGCTATTTAAACAGACACATTGTATATCAATATAGTAGTGCCAAAGGAAATCAATACTTTTTTTACCGTATGTTACTCCTTTGTTGGTTTCAAGTAAAGGTTATCCCCTAAATGTGTGAAAGTAATAACATAAATATTGTTTACCACACTTTTTTGCCTTCCTACTCGTGCTTAGGCTGAGAAAATGGAGTTTAAATATACGCCCATACAAGACAGCATTTTATACATACTTCTCCTGTCTCCTTTTGATACAAAATGTCTATCTAAACTTCCTCTATAGCAGCCACAAAACCTGAAAGAATTTTTTCACTAGGAAGAGAAAGGATTAAATATTTTCTCATGAGAGATGTATTCATGAACAGGTACCCAAAATATCATTAAGCTCCTACCACAGTGCCTCCTATCATTTCCCCTACATACGAAAGCCCAACAAATACATCTAAATAACAACTCAGTTACTTCCACTTCAAGTCTTCCCATGCCAGTTTGTCTGGGATGAAACAAAGCCCCCAGAATGGCCATTAATGTTCTGTGAATCTATTGCTCTTCATTCAAGGAGTGTTCATGAGAGAAGTGTGAAACAGACTGATCTTCTTCAAGGCCAAACTTTTCTTCTTTCCACAGCAAATGCTCCTTTTGCCTCCCCGCCCTACTCACCAGTACAAACACAAAATGCAAGACTCATCCTGAATGTAAGAGAGGTTCTTGCCACTCATTGCAGAATAAATAAATAAGTAGATAAATAAATTAATAATTCACATTCTTACTGGAATGTAAGAAATATAAGAAAACAGGAAAGACAGGTTGGAGACAGCCTTAGACTTCTGCTGAATGCGGCAAAAAGCAAGGCAAGTCCCTAACCTGTCACTAGCTGTGGCAATACAGGGAAAGCATCTTCTAGGCTACTAAAGTATCAATGTCAGCAAAGAGCCATACCAAGGCAGTTCTTTCAGCTTTAAGAGAATCATCTCTTATGAGAAATGAAGCAAGAGAGTGCAAAGAAAATTAAGTGGCATACCACAGCAGAGCAGGGAATAGTGCTTACAAACACTTAAACATATAGACCAATGTCTCTGTTGAAGAGATGTAAGAAATACACCAGATTTTTCTTTAACAATAGACTTAAATTTCTCTGCTAGAAGAAAACAATAGCAATTTATTACTTTAAAAAGTCTTAAGTTATGTCTGGCCTAAATGCTATTCATTGATCTTGCCAGCTGTAATATTTTTGGCCAGATATGGCAATGCTACAAGCAGTGTGGGATTACTAGTGTCTGTTCAGTGAATCCAGAATGATTTTCTTGCTGATAAAGATTTCACAGTGAACATTTTAAGTCTGTAACGTAAGCAAGTATCAGAGTAATTGCATGTGAATGAAAAGAATCTCCTCTGTGGAAAAGACTATCACTTTTGAGGGAACACATTTAAGGTCACGTAATTTTTACTCCAAAATCTAAAGTGCTCAGGATGCTTAACACTAGTGTTATTTCTTCAGAAAATAAGAAAGAACAGATTTCTGAGAACTCATCTCAAAAATATCTTCAAAGATCTTTTCCAGATGACTGTGTTGTTAAAACTGCCCTGATTTGCCTTCTTTTATTGAACCTTCTTTTATTTAATCTTTTAGCTAGATGTAGCAAAACAGGAAAAAAGAAGTCTGGAGAAAAAACAAGGCAACTCCATTTTCTTCCTCTCAGGGGCATGCTACAGTAAGCTTTCTTTAGCTGATCAATGGCTACAAGGTAGTTCCTCTGCTGTCACCTGATGCTAAAACTGCAAATTTAGTACTTCCAGACAAACTGCCTAAAAGCTGTTTGTTTTTTTTTTTTTTTTTTCTTTCGTTGGCTGTTTTTTTAAGACTTTTTTTCTTTAGCATTTGGAGTAAGACACAGGAACCAAGTGAAACTGACATTCAGGTTAATAAATGCCAAAGTGTGATCACAGTAGAGGATTCTGGTGGCTTGCTGTGGCTTGATTTATTCCATTTCACTACTTCTTCATTCTTCCAGACTCAAAATGCGTATTATTTTTCATATCTATTAGCTTAGGGACACCACAGATCCAGCTGAGCATTACACTGTGTTATTAGCAGGTATGTTTTCAAAGCTCTGAGCACAGTTACTTAGCTGTAGCACCTTTGAAAACTTACTCCATCACCCCCACCACAACCCCACCGCCCAAGAGAAATAACCCTCCCTTCTTTTCCTTCCCCCATTCAGTGTTATGCTTCCTGAGCAACATCTACGGACAGATTCTTTGGTCCTTAATATTGTAACTTAAGCCTTTACATCCTCATGGTCAGAGAGTGAATGTAGAATACTCTGTATGCATGTACTTCCTTGTAGCTTATTAATGACAGCATTTTTTTCTTCTTAATATTCTGCCCATGTTCGTGTTCACAGGAAGGCTGAATGATGTAGACTGTTTCTTGAAATCTTTGCCGTGATGATTTTTGCTTCCTTTATTCATGTCAGCATGAGGTACAATCAAGAAATAAAAGCCTATTTTTGAGATACTGATAGGAATAGCAGAGTGCTTCCCACTTCACCCCTCCCCTGCACTCTCTCCCATTTATTTTTTGAGCAAATGATAATTTTCATGTAGGGCTTTCTTTGGGAATCAGGTTGATTTTGACTTCCTGTTCAGTGCTCATCTGGAAATCCTACCAAAGGGAAGTCTGCATACAAGTCAGCGTCTTCTGAAAGTTCATTCCCATTCTGAATGTTCATTCCCACTCTTCGTGCTTTTTGCAGGTATTTGCTCTACAGCTTAATTTCCCTCCCCCTCCGTAAATTCTGAACATTTTTATGTTTCTATAATATGGAGCTAACAGAATACTTGGTAATAACACCACGTACATTAAAACTTCTGCAGCGACCCACAATTTTTTTTTCCTTCTTTTTCATTGAAAAGTGAGATAAGCAGAGAGTTATTAATTCTTTCTCTATTACTATTTTGGGATGAAGCTTGTAACTTATTGTAAAGCATTTGGTAAATTACTAAGAATTGCCCAAAGAATTTCCTACTCTGTGATAGAGCATGCAAGTTTCTTTTTATCCTATGAGCTATATTAAATCATATAAAATCCTTGAAGAAAGAGTAAATAAACCCCTAGATTTTCTTCAGCAAAAATCAGCTGGTTTATCTGACCTGAGCCTCAGATGAAAACTGCGCTTAAAGAAAGTAATAATTTATTTACTCCTAATTTTTGCTGGAGATTACCAGACTCACAAGCCCAGGAACAGTGTTCTTACACAATTATTGATTTATTCCTACACAGTTATTGACTTATTATCGGTGCCATGTAGTATATTTTTGACTATCCACATATAAAGAGAATTTGCTCTAATGAATGTCCTATGATGTGTCAGCAGCCCTCATTTTAAAAGCTCCCAAAAGGAGAACAGACAATGCTCCAACTATGCTCCCAAAAATACTCAGTGTCTTGTTTTCAGCTGGGACAGAGTTAATTTTCTTCCTAGTAGCTGGCATAGCGCTGTGTTCTGGATTTAGTATGAGAACAATGCTGATAACACGCTGGTGTTTTGTTGTTGCTCAGTAGTGCTGACACTAGTCAAGGACTTTCAGCTTCCCGTGCTCTGCCAGGGGCACAAGGAGCTGGGAGGGGGCAGAGCCAGGACAGCTGACCCAAACTGGCCACAGGGCTATTCCATACCATATGGCGTCACGCTCAGTATAGAAACTGGGGGAGTTGGCCAGGGGGCAGTGATCGCTGCTGGGGGACGGGCTGGACGTCAGTCAGTGGGTGGTGAGCGGTTGCATCACTTGTTTTTCCTAGCTTTTGTTTCTCTGTCTCTTTGGTTGTTTTCCTTTTCATTACTACTACTACTACTACTACTACTACTACTACTATAACTAGTTTATTTCAATTATTAAATGTTCTTATCTCAACCCATGAGTTTTCTTACTTTTGCTCTTCCAATTCTCTCCCCCATCCTACCAGGGGAGAAGAGTGAGTGAGTGGCTGTGTGGTGTGGTGCTTGGCTGCTGACTGGTGCTAAACTACAACAGTGCTTTTTGACCCATGTGGCAGAAGTTACTATGGAGTGCAGCAGTGTCCTCTGTAGCCCCACGTTGGGTGCTACATACAACACCGGTGTGCTCTGTACCAACTTCCACCACATGNAAACAATATTCCATAGAAATACCAATAGAAGTATCTTAACTGTCCAAGGATGTTCAAAATACTGAAAATTTCTTGTAATGAAGGAGGAAACATCACAGAAGAAGGCAGTGAAGGTACCGTTCTGTATTTCCTCCAAACAAAACCTCTCAGAAGCAGCAGCATAATTGCTAATTTTCTCCACGAGGTGGTAGCTGAAGTACATTAATGGCTTCAGTACAAAGCTTAAATACCAGATAAAACTCAAGGTCAGTGTTTTAATAACAAATCCCCCAGGCAAAACATCACTAATCACTGCAGAACACAGCAAACTGCAAAACCAAAGCCAATCTTTAACATGTACAGCAAAGAAAAGGAGCATGGTGCAGATCAGATGAACTAATATCGAGAACGGATGAATCAATATCATGACCTGCAACTATTAACAGATATAAATTCCTCAGTAAGCTCTGGTTAATCTGTTATTATCTCAAATCCTTCATGCCCCATGTTGGGTTCCAAAAAGGACTGTTGTGGTTTAGCCCCTGTTGGCAACCAAGCACCACACAGCTGCTTGCTCACTCTCCTACCCTGGTTGCATGGGGGATAGAATTGGAAGGGCAAAAGTAAGAAAATGTGTGGGTTGAGATAAGAGCAGCTTAATAATTGAAATACAGTAGTAGTAATAGTAGCAATAATAATTATTATAATAATAATTTGTAATGAAAAGGAAAACAATGCGAGAGAGAAACAAAAGCCAGAAAAACAAGTTACACAACCTGACCAGTGCCCAGCCAGTCCCCGAGCAGCGATCGCTGCCCCGTGGCCAACTCCTCCCAGTTTCTATACCTAGCGTGACGTCAGCTGGTATGGAATAGCCCTGTGGCCAGTTTGGGTCAGCTGTCCTGGCTGTGCCCCCTCCCAGCTCCTTGTGCCCCTGGCAGAGCATGGGAAGCTGAAAAGTCCTTGACTAGTGTAAGCACTACTGAGCAACAGCTAAACCATCAGTGTGTTACCAGTGTTGTTCTCATATTAAATCCAGAACACAGCGCTATGCCAGCTACTAGGAAGAAAATTAACTCTATCCCGGCTGAAAACAGGACATCCAGGAGGCTTTAAATCTGCCTGTTTGTTAACATACATATTCTAAAAAAATAACATTTTAAAGACTTTCTTTCCTAAATAGTGCATGAAATAGATAAAGCCAGTATCTGAGAAGATCAAACTGTTATCTGCATCAAAGGTTAAAAATTCAAGAAAAACCTTAGATTCCTCATTCACATGGATACAGGATGAGCTGGAAGCCTCCAAATTGTAGAAGAGTTCTGGATCAGGCTCATGAACAGCCATTCAGGTCAGTTACAGATTGACAATAGTTATTCTTTTCACAGAGCTGTTTACTAGTGCTTGTAAGGACTCTGTTCCACTAGAAGCTATATACATAGAGGGATAAGGAAAGCAATCTCCACTTAATGGCAGGTTACAATGCAAATATATCACATTTGTTATTGTAACAGTTTAATGTCACTGCTAGCATGTCAAAGTGGGCAGTGAAACACATCCACTGTCAACACCACTTTTAACTTAGCCTTCGCACATGATTGTTCCTTTGTCCATAACGATTAGCAATATTTGGCACCTAGCAGGATTGCTCTGATAGGGGAAACTGATAAAGTGCCTCATGCAAAAAGTGTACACATAAACCGTCTTTCCCTAGATACAGAATTATGAAAAGCAGGCACATCCCTCATTCGTACTTTTGAGTCTCTCTCCAGAATATTCTGTATCTAAGCAATTCTGCTGCACATCTTCTTCACCCAGTTTACCAAACAGCTCCAAACTCCTATTTTTTGCAAAGAGCAGACCTCACAGCCATGACAATTTCTCTTCTGATCAGGCCTTGCTGGGCAATAGAAAGCTACGGGGGATAGCCACTGCTATTTTTATTTGTTATTGTCTCCAGTTGTTTCAATACATAAAAGGAGCTAAAATTACTCTTTCAATTTAAAAATAAAACAACTCACTCATTTGTAATTTGTCTCTGTAGCAAAGCTAGCTTTGAACATGCAATATAAATACAATTTCTTCATGCCTATATTCTACAAGAGACCTTTAAAAAGATTGGAGACATGCTTGAGGTTACTGCACTTTCAAGAAAACAGGGGCTTTTTCAAATAGGCTAAACACATCATTTTAGTGTGTCTGACACTCTGCATGCCTTGTGGAAATTAACTCAAAATACATACCCTCCTTTTTTACGCAAAGTATTCAAACCAGGCACATTGTTATATTTTTTATCTTACAACATGCAGAACTCATTATGTGCTTAAACAGTAACTTAAATTAAAATTTTATGGAAACACAAATTTGACGTAAGCAACTAGGGAATATTCTCTTTTGGGATGTTAAACCAGTAATGCAATTAAACCATGGCAGAGAACCAAGATAGGCAATTATAGACAACAGTGTCATAACAGTGAATAACCCTGTATCTTCTTTCTTTTTATACTTATGCGTATATAGCAAGAAAACAGAGAAGTATGCATATATATATATATAAAAATATAATTTTTGGTTTATTTTTTGTGCACATAAATATGTATACCAACATTACTATATGATACAGGGAGAAAGAAGATGACTTCTGTTCACCACATATAGTCACCTTCCTGAGAAATATGAGCTAGAAAAGCAAAATGTGAGTGACACAATCATGGATTACAAATGTACACAATTCTATCCTCATAACAAGAGCTTTGAAAAACTCTTCTTAGAGGTTCCTGATTAAATCTCATTGAAAACTTTGACTTCAAGAAAACAAAACAGCAACCCACAAATTTTTAGGGATATGTGAATATCACTGGTACAAACTGGAAAAGTAGTCCTAGACGCTAGGAATGATACAAGCAGGTTTTAGCACTTTAATATATTGCATAGCAGAGGCTGATGGCTTGTATAGCAAAGCAAACAAAAATATTCCTAAGCCCTTCCAACTTCCAGAACCTGATCCTGTGAATAGAATAGGGTTTTACTGTATATCACAGGTAAATTGAAGGGCTCTTCCTCCCTCCTCCCTCCTCCTCCCCCACAAATTTTAAGAGCATGTTCCCACTCTTTTGACTGCACAGGAATGATTTATAGTGGAGACACCAATTTAGCATGATTTTCCCTTTCAGTGTGGACAGTTTAATTACTCTGTGAAAAAAACAGAAAAGGAGGTCTACCTGTTCACCATCAGGCAAATTAACACAAACTGAAACAACCATTAACATCAGGGAAAACTTTTAATGGACAGAAGAGGGGTATACTAACCGCAGTGAAGGATGGGTGGATTTCACAGTTATCTACAGTGAGGATGTTAGATGTCAAACAGAAATATAGAAAGGAAACTTCTATGGCAGGATTCATTTAATGTTAATTTTCTTGCTTCAGATAGATGACAAATTTGTCTTCAAGAAAGAAAATGGAATATTGTCATCAACCAGAGTAGTTACTGTAGGGAAAAAGTTTGTCTCAAGCTAAACCTGTCTTTATTTAGTTAGGTGCTAGACAAAAAGCCAAAATAAAAAGGGATAACTGTAAAACTATACAATGCAGTTCTTTCTCCACAGTCTTGATTCCATTTTCCACTTTGATATTCTTTCAGAAACTAACTCCCTGCTGTGAGGAATTTGCAAGAAAGCTGCATTATAGTAATTGTTCACTGTAATTTTCTGCAAAGGCTGATCTCACAGACAAATTGCTGCTTTTCCTTTTTTTGTTCTTT
>VZTL01045296.1:0-14732 GCA_013400535.1 Scopus umbretta | reverse complement strand
AAAGAAAAAAAAAAGTTAGGAAATTGATAGAGTAAGGCTTCTTCCATAATTCTAATTCAGCCTCACTCTAATTAGTGGATGGCGATACAATATTAGACCATATTGAATGACCTGACACAGTGTACAGAAGTGATAATTAATTTCTCTTAATATTTTCTGTCACTTTCTTGCTGTAAGAAATGTGAAGATTACAGTGACAACCTTAATTTGATGCTTTGCTTGCAGGCTGAATCCAGACTTGATTTTTGTGAATTTTGTTCAGACGATGCAGTAGAAGTTGTACTTTTAAAAGCAAGTTCCTGGTCTTCATGAATGCAGGCATTCTTCCATGTGCACAGAGAATGTAAACCAATGCAGTATTTTTGCTTTGAAGCTGCAGGTAGTTCCGGATACTCTATTTGAGATACATTAATCTTCTTTTTAATCTCATTGTAGCATCAAATGAATCAAATGACTGTCTTATGGCTGACATCTTTGAATTTCCCTCAGATAATAGGTTTCTAATGATATTTTTGGCATAGATTTTCTTGGTGTTACTGGAGAAGTAATAAACCCAGGTGGTTGCTAATTTTATGTTTTACTTCATAAGCGATTTTCCTGGAGTGACACTCATGTGCCCTAAGAATGGTAGCTGTACTGGGGGACCTGGGATGTGAACTTCTCAAGCCCAAAACTAACACCAAAATTGTCATAATTTTACTTAAGTTTTAGTTTATTTTCTGTATAAATGAAGAAGGAGGAACAATGCTTGACAAAGAATAACTGTTAGTATTTGTGAAGTTTATGGATGCACCAAGACAAGCACCATAACGTTTTCCAAGGCTTTTCCGCTGTGTGCGGGACAGCGTTTATGTAGAGTGTGTGAGGAGTCGGATATGGATGGGGTCACTCTGAACTCTAATTGATTCTGTTGAATTGTTCGCTGAGCCCTTCGATGTAGGTTACTGAACCAAATTGGGACTCCTGAGAAAGGGAAGCTTGTAATTGAAAGATTGTTCAACTAAGACTGAATAGGCAGAAAGGGCTAAACTGTGGTTGTGTAGCATCCTTAATTTGATAACTTTTTCGCTCTTGTGTTCATTTTCTATTTTGTGTTTCTGAGTAATAAGAAACTTACTGAATAAATTCAAAAGTGGAGAGACTCTGGGAAAATCTAGAGCGAAAAAACCCAACGAACCCAGTAACATGGTCTTCACACAAGGTATTTCTGCCTTTCTTTTAAAGTCAGGACGTTTGAACTGTCCCTTCTGCAGTCCAGCACCACCACCCTTGTGATGCTACCTAAGCATCCTTTTAATACAGTTCTTTGGGTGCAATTTAGGACTAGAGCTTGGAGCTTAGCAGTCTTTTGTCTGTGCATGGCTAATGACTGGCAGGTACAGGCAGGAGGTGGTGCTGTTGGAAGGAATTGTTTCCTGACCCCTAATCCTTAAGGACCCAAGGATTTAGATGGACAAGCACTCCTGGCTGTTGCTTGGCAGAGTTCCCACAGTGGGCTTGTTCTGTAACACCAGCCTTCTGTTACCACTGCAGGGTTGGACTCTGAAGAGCTGCCACATGTGCACGGTGCGCAACTGACTCTCTCTTGTTCCACGCTTGTTGAGCAATTACTTTCCCACTTGTTGGGCACTCCATTATTTCCTTCAGTTACTGCTTCTGTGTGAAGTGGAGCCATAAAGGAAATGGCCTAATGTACATACATTAGAGGGCAATAAATTGCAGTTTGATTTGGTAGAAAGGCAGTACCAGATGCTCTGTTGAAGTTAAGGTTCCGCTTAAGTTATCTGTGAAGGTTTTATTCCAGGCTTTTTTTTGATGATGATGTCTTTGTTTAGGTCAAGACTAGTTAAAAGGAATTGTGGCCAATTAAGAGATATTGAGGCTAGGTAGGAAGTGTACATGAAATTGCTGAATTCCAGTAGAAGTTTATTAAATAGATAGCTCTTCTGTTCTGTCACCTTTCCTTCTTTTAACTGTGTTCTCGCTAAACCGCTGCCATCTAACCTGTTAAAAACAATGTCTCAAAGGTGATTTACTTCAAAGAAGCAATAACTTGTGTCAGAAAGTGCAGGTGCGTATTTATATAGTTGCATAATGTGTACTAGGACTGCCAAGAAGCATTGGTCATAATATACAACAAGCATGCTGAAGCATTCCTCACCTCAAACAGTTTGTAGCTTAAGAGGGTAGAAGCAGAGAGAAGTCATCAAGTGTACAAGGTTGTTAAACACTTGAGGGTTTTTCTTAGTGACTACCTCCATTTGTCCTTTAAACACAATGTTGTTGGCTGACCTCTAATACGGTTTATAGCAAGATGTGAGTTTGAAGGAGAGGTTTGAAAGAAGATTCAATTGGGCAAAATGTCCTTTTTTTTCAGGAATAGTGCAGGGATGTATGATAAAGTGCTTCTTCTCAATAATTAGTGTAGAAGAAAAAAGCCAGCAAGAAGAGAGGTAGAACAGGAAGGATTTAAAGGTAAGTATAAAAGTAATGGAGAACACTGTTATTAAAATAGCAAGTTGATTGGTTAGGGAACAGTAATGGTGAGAGGTGTGCGGTTGGTGGCTTGCCCGTTTGAGGTAGACTTGTGAGGGCTTTTTCTTTTTAAGGTAACTGTACATAGCTTGTCCGCTATCTGAGTGTTGTGGAATAGATTATTGCTGAAGGTTTATGTTTGGTGGTTTTTGTTGTTGTTGTTGGTTTTGGGTTTTTTTTTTGTAATCAGGGGAAAAATAAATTCTTCCCACATGTTATGGACCTCGTTGTAAGTTCTTAAAAAAAAAAAAAAAAAATCAGATGGATAGTCAAGATCTTGCTTTTGTAATTTGCCTTTAGAAAATTATACAAGACAGCAAATATGTCCAGGAAAGAGCTCTAAAACTTACAGCTGCATGTATTCTTATGAAAATGCCTATCATCTTTTAGATTACATGATTTTAATTTGCTTTACAGCACTTCTAAAAGCTACAAAGAAAAGAAAGTTTGGTATATATTGCTTATAATATAGTGGCTTAAAGGTAGAGTGTGAGATCTTGTGATATTATGGATTCTGAGGTGAGAGAGATGGAAATGTCATGTCATGGATGAGTTTGAAGTGCATTCATTCTAGTGTTGGTGGTATCAACAGATACATTCTGGTGAAAAACTTTGGGAGTGAATGGAAATCTGAATTTGTTAATAGAGTAAGGAAGGCTAAATCGTGAGTGAGTTAAATATATGTAAATCTGCTAGAGACAGTGAATCAGTCATCACGAAATTGTAGGAAATAAAACCCATCTTGAGAAGGAACATTTATCAACTAGTCATAGTTATTGTATAAAACTGATAGATCTACATTAGTATTGTATGATATATTGTATCCATGTGGTTTGGAAATGCCACTGGAAGTGTTAAAGCAACCTGTTCTTGCTTTGAACTCTTAATTATATTTGGACATTTATTGTTTAGTTTAAGGAAGTGGATAGATGTAGACTTCTCATCATTTGAACATGATGAAATGAATGTGTCCATGCTTTTTGCGTGGTACAGTTGTGAAGTTAAAACTTGTCAGTTCAAACTACTGTTGTATTCAAGCACATTGTGAAAGAAAGAGGAGGTGTATAGTTACATGATAGTTGAGGAACAGGGCGAGTCATGGCAAAAAAAAAAAAGAGACAATGTGAGATGGCTAGAAGAGCAGAAGTAAAATATGTTAGATGAGAGCTTGTGCATGTATGCAACGGATCTAAAGTTTGGGGTGATGTTGGCTTTAGCTATCCTGTTAAAATTAATAGATTGATAAACTGTTTCCATAATAGCTTATGCCAATGTATTTTGCGCTGTAATCGCAAGTATGCAATTATAATGCTCAAGGGGTGCACTTGATTAATGCCTGTTAGCTGAATATGTTAAATTCTTCAGTGATGGTGGTACTTTGATTGTTTGATCCTCTATCTATACCCTAATATAAGCACTTCTCAAGTTCTAATTGCCAGTTCTGTCCTTGTAGCAGTAAGCTGAAACTTATTCCTAGCCATATGGAAACAGTAAGTTATAAACAGAGCAGTCTTTCAGAAAGTGTATGCTGCCTTTGCTTGATGCCGGACTCTGAATGCTTGCATGACTGTAAATAATTCTCAATGTGTGTGCTACTTAAATGAGATGAGAGACTTCAAAACAATGCTGTTCACTGTTGGTCATATTTAGCAATTCTGGGAGGAAGTTTTTAGTTAAAATGTGTCTTTGTGCCCTGTTACTTCTCAGGAAATTGTCATTTTTCTTGATACAGTGACAAAGTCTGCCAAGTGGCTGTTGAATTAGATTCCATTTACTTCTTAACTGCTTAAATAATTTAGGTGGCAAATTGTAAATATGAGCTATTGTTGAAATAAATCAAGATGTGGTTATCATCTTGATCATGGTGTATTGAAGGAGAATGGTCTATTAGATCTGGGTATGGCCTAGGGGAAGGGGCTTTATTCTAGAAATAAAACGAGTGGCAGTGGTAAAATTTGGTTGCTTATGTAAGCATCTTTAGTAACTGCACTTAGGAACTTGGATGTACTTCAAAGCGGGATTAGACAGTTTATAGTGGCCTGTAATAGTTCTGTAATAACTAAGATGGCTTGTTGTGGCAGCATGGGAGGAGACATCATTAGCTGGTTTTCACTTCAGTCTGAGGTTTTTACATTCGTTGTTCAGAAATACTATGTTTTTCTTTGCATACTCAGCTCTTCGTTAAAACATTTGGTTTTTCAGTGTCCAAAGTGAAATACACTCAGTCAGACTTAAGATCTAACAAGCACTATCAAATTTTACTTCTGTACTTCCCCTCTCTTAAATACATTCTGCCTCAGGATGAAATTAGTACTTCAGATGTGAAGTGATCAGGCTGGTACAGGGAGCGGGGAGAATGCAGTCCTGGAAATATTTACTTTGGTGACATTGCAGATGAGGAACACAAAGGTGGAAGAAATACGTTTGCTCAGATATTTACCAGTCTGTTCAAATACGATCAACAGGAGAGACTTTTTCAATTGAAACAGAGGAGTACTGTGATATTGTAGGAAAGCTAGATTTTGGTTTGGCAAAAAGATAAGTTCTAAACAACGAACTTTTCTGAAAGCGTATGGCTTCTTTGCATGATACAGAAATCTGAACACTTTTCATCGTGATGGCTTCTGCATCGTTAAGAACATAAGGGAAGAAATATCTATGTTTGGTAATTAAAAAAGTAACGTTTTCTTGGGAAGAGGCTTTGCCAAGAGTGTTGGAAACATAGGAGAGGAAGAAATGAAAATATTCAGGCATTGTAGAAGGCAATAAAGCAACTCTTTTAGAGTAGCTGAATGGTTGTTCAGTAATTGAGGGGGAAGAAGCTTCCTTCAGAGAAAATGAAATTGCTGAAGAAGTATATTACTAAATAATGGAGGGGAGACCATCATAGGCATCTTGGAATGCTTAATTTAATGGTTGTTTGGTAAATGACTATTAAAGTTGATGTTGCCCCGACACAAAACTTAAATTTTGCAAACTGTTTTCTCCCTTTGTTTTTACTAACAATCCATTAAAAATCTGAAAGTGACATTCATTCTTGTTCAGCTGCCTTTAAATTGTAGTTTCTTTTTGGATGGCAGTTCTTAATGCTATTGAGTTTCGCAACCCATACTGGTACTTGTTCACATGCACAGGACCCATGTGCTGCAGCGGAAGGTCACACACTCCCTTTCGCTCTGCAGGAACAGCAGGTGATGGTACCAGCTGTTCACATCCCCGTATTAGATGCCTGAATTTGAGCAGCTGTATGAGGCTGCTAAAAAACTCTGACATGTAATGCAGTTCATATTTTGCCCACATTTCACTTGATCCTACTCAGCACCAGCCAGTGTATTATTTTTTTTTTTAACATCTTTCAGTGACACCCATAAGATGCTCATTTTCTTTCTTGTCATGCCTGGTTTCCACACCTCTTGTATGATACGCCAGTTGGATGGATGCTTGAAGAGTGTTCCAGTGTTACAGATTTGAAAATGAAAGGGTACCAGAAAACATGCAAATGTACTGGGTTTAAGGAAGCAGGAATAATGTCTCTAGCAAAAACACTTTAAAATTTTAAAGTTTTAATGCTGTAGTGAAAATAATGTAGACTGTTCTAAAGGATGTACTTGCCCTTAAGCACTACTAGTTTTGGATACAAACCTAGGTGTTTTTTTGCTTGCTTGTTTTAGAAGAATGGGTCAAAAGTGCTTTAGTTCTGAGGAACCTCTACCTGCATTCAGCTAGCTGAAGAGGTCTTGTTATGTGAATCTGCTATTAAAAGAAGGCTGCAGTGGTTTTTAATTCCACCTTCAGTTATAAAATTGGCCTGGCCATGAGTTTTGATATATCCACAGTTGATTTCAACCTGTGCTTTTTATTTAAAAAGCTTATTTGTGACCTGCTAGGACCCTCTGTTAAGCCAGTTAAATAAACAGTGGAAAGGTTGAAACTGCCTGTCTGCACTTTCCAGAAAAGGGGAGGAGGGAGCCAAAGGAAGGATATTTCCAGTTTTAAACCCTTTCAGCTCCTCTGTGCACCTCTTCCTCTTGCATCACTGATTTAGCTCCCATCTCCTTCTCTGGAAGACTCAGTACCTAGAACTGAGAAATACCTTGGTTCCACTGACTGGCCACCAATGTGATGACAAAGTCTTCTTGCTAATAAGATCCCAAGAGGTGACTGGTGTTTTGTGGTGGGTGTTTTGTGGTTTGGGTCATCCCCCCCGCCCCCATTGCTGTAGTCTCAAAAAATGTACTTTGCAATCAAAGCCGTATTGAGGCAGGAGCTGTGAAGAGCATCTTTTAAAAATGTGGAGGTGGGGAAGAGAGTTTATTTGGTCCTTTGCTCAAAGGATCTCGGGGAACTTAGAAATTCAGCAAGAGCCAAGATAATTATCAGAAGTCAGGTGTTATGTATTTTATAAAATTATGAAAGTAAAAGAACCTAGCTGTGCAGTTTGGGTTGGAAGAGAGAGCATGAGATCAGAAGTATATGGTAGAATATAGGAAGAATATAACTCTTAAAATAGTGAGTGGCTTAGCTCAGAAGAAATAAAGCTAGCTTTTCATTAGACCCTATTCTTATTGCTCCACAACTCAACTCATTTTAGCTGGTCAGCATTCTTAAATTGCACTATCTGAAATCCAGAACTCATTTTCCTTGCTTGATATGTGGCGCTTTTCTCCAGCAAAGATGGCACAATTTTTTTTTCTGATCATGGCTTTCCCATGGCAGATTAGAGCTGTAAGCTCCTTGTTTAACATCTAGCCTTTTTTCAGCCTGCCTTACAATTTCTTTCTAGACACCCGGTATTAATTGGTTGAAACAGACAGTTATTTTTAACTGCATGTTTTAGTTTTTTTTTTTTTTTAACTGTTCAGGTGTCTCTGTCAGCCATAAGGAAAGCAGTTGAAGTAAACAGCTGTATCAAATGAAGTACCTCTTGTCCCCACAACTGCTTCTAAAATAAACCCAGAATAATGCTCTACACATTTTGTCTCCTTTAACTCTAAAAGCAAGCAAGAGAGGAAGCATGGATTAATATGTAGTGATTTCTAGGAGCTGTTCTCTGCTCATATTCTTCTGTGCTTGGGCTGACTGACAGGGACATGTGGCTCAAGTGCATCTGGAAATATATCACTGGCAAAATTTGGTCGGGTAAATATAGCAGGAATGGGTTGTCAGGGCAGGAGACAGATTGTTCTGGGAAAGGAAGTGCTGTCTGTCTCTCGTCTGAATAACAATTTGCTATATTTCTGAGACTTACCTGTTTCTTTCAGTGTAGCGAAGGTATCAGCAGGATCTGACATATTTGCTGTGTTCTGTTGTCGTACGTTCTTACGGTGCGAGCGTTACCAGAAACGGTAAAATCGGTAGGAGTAGCTATTGAGAACTGATACCAATATATCCTATGGTGTTTAAATAGTAGTGGCACACACTTTGTTCTAGTTTAAGCTCTTTTTGAGAATAGGCAGGGACATCAAATGTGAAAAGTAACTCCCAGAATTTCAGGATGTGGTCATACTGAAGAGTCCTGACTTTTGCTTAGGTACAAAATCGTTTGTAGGTCACATGGTTCCAGAAAACAAACAAAAACCCAAACAAAAACCCACACACCCCCCCTTTGAAAATGGGCTGAAAGCCCATATTCTAAAATTCTTTTATTTTGTTGGCAGTTGATATGTAGAAGATGAGCAGTGATAGAGAAAGCCAATTACAACGCTTTCCTCCCCCAACAGCTGATTGGCAAAGGCATAAAGCTTCTTGAACCATTGTGATATTGATTTAAGTCTCAAACAAATTATACTGTTTCTCGAGAAAATTGAACCAATACTGTTAGAGAGTGGCCTACAGAAATCTATGCAAGCACAGGAGGGTGTAGGCTACATTTTATACAGAAAGGCATAATCGTGGGCAATGAGAATTAAAACCGTAACAGATGCAAGCAGTAGAAAGTGGAACAGTAAATTACAGACTTTCTGAAGTTTATCAAGGGAAGTTGGAGATGACTACAGATTGGGGGGGAGGGACGACCCAAACCCTACTTAAACATCAGTAATAGCTGACTATGCTTTCACCCTCTCCATAAAGCACTGGACAACTTCATCTATACCATTTGCAGCGTATTCTTGATTCAGGGGTGCTGGTTTTTTTCATCTCCTTGCTGAAGAATTTATGGAAAATGGAACCCATGACAATTTTGTGCACGGTAGCTGCTGTGTACACCTGCCTCTGTAGCTGGTCCTGAGAGGTTGCACGCTGCTTCCCAGCATGGTGAGCTCTGTCTGCTGCCCTGTGATGTGGCTGTGTCTGGGGTGGGGTTAGCAACCAACAGGTGCAGAGCATACCACGCGAATGTGGAGGCAGAGAACTTGTGTCCAAGGGCATTGGGGGTAAATAACTGTAGTTGGAAAAAGTGTTACACAAATGCTAACATTTTCACTGAGCAGTGAGTCTGTTCTAAAATCTGCCCCACAAATTCCCATATAATAACCTTCAATTTTTACTTCAGAAGTCTGAAGAGCTAAGCTGATGTTGGAATTTTCTTTGGTGTGTAGGAAAAAATTAGTAGTTTGCTGGAGGATGCAACTGATTCAGTCTAGAGGCTGTCCAAAAACTTTATGTAGTTACAAGCAGTAGGATAAGATACGGGATTCTGTACTTTTTGAGTAAACCCTGTGTGACTAAGTAGAGAAAACTGTTTTGTCAATGTACAGTGTTCTTCAAAAATATTTGTAAGCCCTCAGGATTACTTCATTATTTCTTCTGATTACACCAAGTCCAAATACTGTGCTGCTTGTCATGACTTACGCAGGAATAAAACCTCACCGTTTCCCATTCACAGAGCCAACTCAAGGCTTGTTACTCCATTTACTAGCTGTGTTACATAGCATGCCTGACTTGCCTAGACCTTTTGCCATGTAAACCTCAACAGAAGGACCAGTACATTACGCCCCTACCCCAAAACAAGCCAAAAGAGTCTGTGCTTACCTCATTGTTGCACTATTGCCAGCATGCATGCCTCCTATCCCAGCAATTGAGATATGAAGTCTACCCCTTAGAAGTCCCTGATTCTCTTCACACTGCCTAGACTCTGTTCCTCAAAGCACTTTTATTGCTCCTTTTCCTGGCTCAGCCTGGATTAAAACTGAAAGGGCTGAACTTCATGTTGCAAGTGAAATTTCACGTCAGAGGACAACTGTGTTGTCTGATCATCTGTACTGGTAAACTGTTGTTTGTTTTTCTGTGCATCAACTGTCAGTATGTATGGCAGCAAAATACTTTTTAATCAGGTATCTAGCAAGAGAAATTAAATCAAGCATAACATATACTCAGAGTATATTATCTTTGCTTATGTGTCTACCAGCATTTAATAAAGGATGTTGTTCCTTTCCCCACCATTTATATTTTGTTTTAAAATGGCAGTTCTGCTGTGAACTAAAGGCAAGAAGCTGAGATTGTCTACAGTGCATTAAAAGTGTATTAAAAGAATCAGACTGTGATATTAAAAAGAATTGCAGTTACTTAAAGGACCAAAGCACAAGGAGGTTATTTGTAAAGGGCTTTGAAATTGTGAAGTATTATGGGCAATGAAATACGGAGTAGTACTGGAAGGCGTACAAAAGGGGTGTTAGCATAAGAAATGGGGTACGAGTGTATTAGCAGAGTTTAAATTTCCTGCAAACACTTAATGTTTCTGCACATGAAGAGGTGTGAACAGAAAGACCAAGTATTAGTAGTAGTCCATGAAAAGTAATCAGGTTTTTTTGACTTGTTAATGAGCAAGATGACTAAATGTCCTCTAAGCAGTAGAAAATGTACAGATTTCTGTTGCTTATTTTTAGTCATTATGTACCTCTTGCATGGAGTGCTCTTCAACATTGTAGGGGAACCAAATGTGGATTAGAAGTTGAAGCAGAAAGAATAATAGTAGATCATTTGTACTAGATGAAGTTGGAAGGAAAGGAAAGAGAGAAAGAGTCGGTAATAAGTGAAAACCAGAAAATTGCTCAGAGCCTGCAATTCTGGAACAAGAAGAGAAGTTTTTGGACCTGTTGCTGTAAGTAAAGTCGCTCTTCTGCAGGAGCTTTTTCTGCAGGGATTTCTTCTGGGACCACTGTTCCACAATAAGAATGGCTTTGCTCTGGATGTGTCTGCATGATAGTTTATTCCAGATGGCTGTAGAATTACATGTAACTTTCATCTAACTGTGTTGATAGACATTCTCATGTAAATGGGAAACATTTAATCTCTGTAAGTATAACTGTTTTGCATTCTACAACAGTCAGTTGCAACTGTCTAGGTAATACTGAAAGCTTAGGGTATTTAAGCTTTATTTACTGGTAGTAAATGCTAAATTGTTAACCTGTTCTGATAATCTCAGCTGTTCAATTGTATGAAGAAGACAGTTGTTTCATTTGAAACCTTTAAACTGTTTTACTGTTTCAGCTTCTAGTTCTGGGACAAGAATGCACATAATAAGATGATGAAAGGAGCAAACAGGGACATGTAGGTGTACAGAATCTAAGTGGGAGCATAGTTACTTTGGTTTTGACCTCCTCTTGAACGGCCCTCTAGGAGGTAAGCTGTATGGGAATGGAGGTGATCATTGCCTTTGTGAGATACCTTAGTGTCTAGTATTTTCTGAGCTGAAATTCCACTTCATGAAAATCACCTGAAGTATTATCTTAATTTAATCTTTCAGTCTGACACCACAAACTTAAACTGCCCAGAACTTTATTAGCTACAACAGGCTGTTGTAAAATATTTATGCTGCAACCTCATGTTTGGTTTTGAGAGAAGAATCACTTACACTTAGAAAAAAAACAGTGAAAGCAAGGCAAAACTTGGGACGAGGACATAAACCTTTCAAGCATACCCTGCGCATGCATAGCTGAAGTTCTGTACCTGCAGAAGCTGCCTGAGTGTGTTGTAGTGCACAAATAGCACTTAGGGCTAAATGTAAATGCCACAGAAGCTGCTTTGCAAAAATAGCATGCTTTTCAAAAAAATTTTTTAGCTTTGACTTCCATGACTCATGTTCCCTTTTTCTCTTTTGCTGTTACTTTCTGTTTATGCTTTTTTTTGGCTGTCTGTTCCTATATAAACCCATTAAGACTAATCTTTCTGTCAAACTTAAAACTAATGTAACTTTTCAATAGGAAAACCTCTGTATTTGCCTGCCGCAGTTCTCACTTCCCATTCTTTATGTCCCGTTGCACAGTCAGCACTGAGTTTTTGTTGGGCTTAATATAAAGGGGCTTAGAAAGGCAGGTGCTTCTGGATTTGAATTTATGAGACTTCCAGACATGGAGTGTCACATGTGCTTCCCCCTCTACACCGTCATCTGTAATACTCTGTAGTCTGTAATAGGTTGAGTTGTAACATTCATTAAACCATTCCTCAGATTCCCTGCTTTGAAAGCTTATCAGGATTGCTTTGATTTAGTTATCTGGAACAAAAAAAAAAGCCGTTTGTGAAGGTTGGAATGGAGCTCTGGAGCAATAATATATCAGAGATCAGATTCAGGTCCCAGTTGTATTATTCCTAGGGATTTATTTGCCTGTGTACACACAGGAGCAGAGTGGTGTGTATGGAAGGCTTGCAGGAATGCAAATTGGACACATTTTGTTGGGACCTGTAGGGGATTTTCACTGCTTCATAATTTTTCAAAGGTTTGTTATACATCAGGCAGCCACTGCCTCTTCTTTAAACCTTTAAATCCTCCCTCTCTTTCCTGTTCTAAAGGTCAGATTTTTTGACAACTGTGTGCAGGAACAAGATTTGTTAAATCCCTTCATTTTTATTCATACAAATATCGGCGTTTAGTGAACAAGAGTCACCCCAGGATTCAGAAGCACATAAAGCTCAGTACAAGCCTTCCAAACCTAAATGCAATTCAGAGATGCACCTCTTCGGGACTGAACCTGCTATCTGAATATTAACTCTTGGCACTGAACAGGGAATGCATGGTAGAAATTGCATCTCTTTGTGTCATTGAGTGGGCTGGCTTCATAGGGCGGCTGGTGTCCTCATAGCTGTGTAGCTGTGTCCTGAATCTTGTCCTGGGTGCTTCCTGGGCATAGGGCTCATGGCTGTCATATCTGGCTATACCACATTTACTCATCTAGCACTAGTTCTTTCTGGTGAGACAGTAAAATACCTCATTTTGAGCCTCTCCTGTTCAGATCCAGTCAATGAAGTAACGGGAGTCCCCATTGTTAAATCCTCTTGAAGCTATTTTTAGTTTGGTTTTATACAGTTATATGCAATTCAGCTTGGACAAAGCTATGTGATGTGCTGCTGATCTTTGGGATATGAAAGAAGACTGGGTATCCCCTTTCTTTAAGGCTGACTGACAGTGATTTGCTCCCTGAAGAGCTAGTCATAGACATCGTTCAGTAGCTGTGAAGTCTTCATCCTTGCTTTTCTTCAACGTGGGTGAAGGGGAAAGGTTTAGGAGAGGGAAGTGCCTTTTCTTATCCAGAGTAGCTTCTGTTGACTAAGGCAGTTGACAGATGAGATATGGCAAGTCATACTGTGGTGTTTCATACAATATTGTAAACCATTCTGTTGAGCAAAATGCTATGCTGGCAGGGTGGAGTTCTTGTTGTGTAATTATCCATAAAAAAAGATTCTGTCAACATAGGGATAATGGTCAGGGGTTGTGCCTTTTTATCATCTGCTGGACTTCATAGTAAGGTGGCTGTGGATTGGCCGTATGTTTCCTTTGTTTAAGTCTGCTGTAGGGGTTGATAATTTTGGAGGGAGGAGGAGCAGAGAGCTGGGCTGGGCAGAATCTTGAGTGCTTATTTCATCACAGCAGGATTCTCCAGAGCTAGTCTATCTGCTTCTCAAGCTTACCTGTGCTGTGTATGTCTGTCGGCACATCTGTGCTAGTTATGAATTGGAACTGTGCTCCCTAACCACTGTCACTGTGTTTATATAAATTAATGATACTGATTGTTAGATGCACAGAAGTCATTCTGCTTACATACCATGATTTGTGTAGTTATGTACAAAGCAGTTTTGTTAGCTTCTGTCATGCTAAATTTTGCCAGTATAATATACATTCTCAGACAGTGCAGGTATGCAGTATATCCAGAACCTGGAGCTTACAGTTCCTTTCCATCACAGCTAGCAACACAGTGTGGAAAACTTCAAGGATGCTTTTCCTGTGAGCTTTTTGTGTATTGATGCAAAAGTATGGGGTGGGGAAGAGGGTTGTCAGAGCTGTGTTCATGACTTAACCTGTCTACTGGATTTAACACACCTGAGATACCAGAAATGGTTAGACTGTGATCTGGTGTTAGGAAAAATAAAGAAAAATGTTAAATACTTTAGCACAGATCACTGTCAGCTTGCTTTAATATTAATGTCATTTATTTATTTATTAGCTATTGCAAAGACACTTCTCTGGAGATGTTCTGCAGCTAGCCAAGAGTTTCTGCACTGCCTTCGATGTAAATTGGCTAACTAGGTACAGGCTTAGCTGGTTGCTGCTTGCAAAGTTCTCATGATAACTGTGGCGAACCGTTGCTTTAGGGCCCTAGGGACTGACCTCTGAGGCTGTGCCTGCTCACTCCTGTTTAGAAAAACATCTTGATTCTGACTGGCCTCGATGCTATAGAATACTGTTTCATTCCTGAGCTTGATGACTGGAAACAGAAAGGTGGTGGTCCAAAATATTTTTAGTACGCTGTCTGCTAGCCAAGTGAGGTCTACTTAAAGGCTGGCTAATGAAGAAGCATTTTGGCAACCACTTGCAATAATGTGTTAACTCATCACCTCTCCTGTGCAAATGGCTTTTGGCTGCTAAGTGAAAAAGTGTGGTGGGCAAGGATGACTTGAGCTTGACACCAGCAAAAGGAAGCCTGCTTGTCACTGTGCTTAGTGACTATACTGCTGTGTTTATACACCTCATTCTTGGAGTGGGTAAAGCCCGTGTTGGGTTCCATATTGTCCAGGATGAGAGAAGGGTTGGATATGGGTGTTGAAGAAAAGGACATAGTCTGTTCTGTCAAAACAACAAGGCAGCCAGCGCCACCTTGGAAAAAGACCTGCTTTGTGGAGGAAGCGTGTTCAAGCAGCGTTGCTAGAATAGCTGAATGGTCTGTAATGGAATCTGTTGAAGATTAACCTTGGTGCTTTATAGACAAGCCAGGCCTTCAGAAGGGTTTGACCCAAATAGCAATTTTAAACATAAGGTCGTGGTT
>VZTL01045291.1:0-13976 GCA_013400535.1 Scopus umbretta | reverse complement strand
AAAAAAAAAAAAATGAGAGAGAGAACATTATGTAAAGTTTTTGCTGTTTTGGGGGACCCTTGGCTAATTACAGAAACCTTAGGTCCCCTTTCAACCTGTGCCCTTGAAAACCTTGATATAATGGGAAATCAACATCTTTTTGTAGATAAAGCCAATAAAACTAAAGGCCATGTTTAAACAACTATAATGAATTGCTGCCATAAATACTGTAAAACATTACCGAAAGCATTGTCATCTTTCTCTTACTTCACACTGTGTAAATTACTTTATGAAAAGAATCCAGTGAAATATTTTCTAACATGAAGTTTTTCATTATGAAGGTTTTTTATTTTAAGAGTCAGAGTGTGGATGTTTCCCATTAGCAGTTCAGGTTAACAGAGGCTTCAACTGACAGACAGATACTGACATCCATTGCATCACCTATGCTCAGTTTTTCATTTTAAGAGGTAGGAAGACTTATTTTAAATGATAGATAATTTGTGTAAAGCAAACTGTAAAGGTACTGGCATTTATTTGTTGACCCACGTTTGAACATTCACAAAGACTATTAAATGAAAGCTCATTCACTGAAAGAAAAATTTGTGACAAAATTAAGAAGAAATATTTATAATCTTGCAGTGATAAACTGGGGCACCTCAGTGACAGAAATACAGACCACTGCATTATATTTTATAATATAAGAGCAGGAGAAATTAAGGATACTTGAAGGAGAAAGATTCCGCTTCACAACTTCATTTCTCCTGCTTTGTAGCTCCATTAGCATCTAATTAAAAAAGTGATAACATATTTAATTCTTTTGAATGAGAAAATCAGATCACCAGTCAAGCAGGACACTTAAAAAAGTTAAAACAATAGAAGAGGGCCTATGAATTTCTGTGTTAAAAGAGTAATTAACAGCATAATCCCACTGATTTCAAATGCTTGTTTGAATTTCAGTGCAATTAGTGGAGTGGATAAGCCACAGTAGCAAAGAGAAGAATTAGGAGGAAAAGTGTCTTCTTTCCCTGGTATCAGAATTTCATGGTCTGACAGAATGAATCTTTTCTCTAGGACTTCTGGAGTTAGAGAAGTGCAGAGCAGGAATATCAGTCTGGAGAGCCAGACCCATTGGCCACACATTCTTCACTGACTTAATCAGTATGATATTTGTAAATATTTCAGCTTCTAAATAGTTTGCTATATTTTTAATTTTCTATATGCATACAGAAAGTTAGCAAGACTACTGGAAAATAACACGAACCTTTAAAACAAGAGAATAACCTTTTTCTTTATTTTATATATATAGGTGTCTCTGTAAGTGTATCTACGTTCAACCTGGTTGCCATATCCTTGGAGAGATACAGTGCTATTTGCAAACCTCTGCAGTCCAGGGTCTGGCAGACAAAATCTCATGCCTTGAAAGTGATTGCTGCTACCTGGTGTGTTTCCTTTACTATTATGTCACCATACCCAATTTACAGCAAACTGGTACCTTTTACCAAGTATAACAACACCACAGCAAATATGTGTCGGCTCCTTTGGCCAAGTGATGTCATTCAGCAGTCTTGGTAAGACATAACTGACTGTTAGCAAATGCATAATTATCTGGTGGAAAATGGGATTTTGTGGTAGCATTAAGCCTACTGAAAATCAAGTATTAACCTTCAGCAAACATTTGCACTTCTATCATGCTTACTTATGAAGAAAAAAAAAATCATATTTTTAAGCTGCTTACATTTTGACACTCGTATGACTTTTCCCTTGTTGTAGGAACGATACCCAACATGGCAATGATTCTCACATTATGGTCTGCTAAGACCCTACTGTCGCTGTAAAGAAAGCATCTGTCACTCTTCAAGTAGGAATACTGGTTTCACTCATTTATACATAAACTTAAATATTTTCAGAGAAATCCTTGATTAATCTTTGAGAAACGCAGACACATACAAGTGTCCCTCTCATCTGAAGTGGAGAAGTAGAATATGAGAACTTGGAGAGGCTGCAAATGCCCTTCTTGAGAACTGAACCCTTTTGGTTCAGTTTACTTACAGAGAATAGGGGCAGAGAGATGAGGGGAGAGACAGTGCTCCAAGTCCTACACGTCCAAGCAGAACAAGTAAATAGCAGCACTATCAATCAGCAATGTTACTTAGACATAGTGTCCTTGCGTGATGACTAAACACTTTAACTGGCGCTGAGAAGATGTAAGATTTTTTTGGATACTGAAGCTCAGTTGGAACTGGGAACAAGATTAAAGTATGCACCACTTCATTATGGTGTATCCATAAACATAGTAAATTTGTATTAATGCTTTCAGTAGTCTCAGGTTATTTGGCAGTATGAGTACAGATGAGGAGGGACAGTGCAGGGTGAAATTCTCTTTTCCAAAGTGTCATTGCAGATTCCCAGAGTTTGCACCAAAGCCCCAGGGAGCAGAAGAGATGTAGGCTCATGAATGCATTTAAACAGAATTATTTCCCCAACTTGTAATCACATTAGAGAAGCTGCCTGGTAGAGTAACAGATGTGCAACCAAGTAAAAGCTGCTTCCTTCAGCAAAAGGGTTGCTGGCCCTGAGGTCCCTCCCTGGGGGCTCTGCATGGCCCCAGGGATGGAAGCCCAGGTGGTGGCTGCTCCGTCCCTGCCCACATGTGCCACAACCCTTGGCAAGTCAGATCTCACTGAAGTAGTGCCGGCCAGTACCAGGGGTTCCTGTGAGAATCAGCAGCTGTTCATTTGGCTCCTGTAAGGCAATTTTTACATCATTCAAAGTTACAGGGCATCCAAAGCTCATATGGTTGCAGCAGGGAGCCCCACTTATGGGCAGAGAGACCTTCTGCCCCCTCTAAGCACTACAGGAATGCCCATCTCCTCTGGGCCTGTGGAGATTGGGTGATGGATGTTTTGCAGCCACAATAGCCTTGTTTCTGCTGTACTTTTCTGGGGGAAGAAGGAGGAGAAAAGGTAGGAAGCTTCTAATTTCCAGAACTGTCAAAATGATGCTTCATATTAGCATGAAAAAATTTCAGAAAAATCTTGNCCCCCCCCCCCCCCCCCATTCTCACCTGGAGAAAAAGGAGATTTTCTGGGTTTGTGCTGTTCTGTGGTCTCAGTTTGTCTTTTGATTATTTAGGTACACTTTCCTGCTACTCATACTCTTTCTTATACCTGGAATTATAATGATGGTTGCATATGGCCTAATTTCCTTGGAACTCTACAGAGGAATAAAATTTGATGCCAGCCAGAGAAAATCTTCACGAGGTAACAATACATTTAGGTTTGGGGTTTTTTTTTCTAAGTTAGAGTTGAAGATACAAACAGTTGTTCTGAGGTTACTAAAAGCAAAATTTTCTATTTGCAAAAATGATCATTATGGTCAGTAATGGTCATGAATGTGTCAGATGCATTTGTTGATTTAAGTTATTCCATTATTCACTAGCAAATAATTCCTCACCTATGGCTTGTTTGCAAAGACTCTGGACAGGATACATCAAATTTCTAATTTACTTGTTATAGAAATAGCAAGATTTTTTTTCTGGCCATGGATGAGGACCATTTCTCTCAATAAACATCACAATAAAAATTGTCAAACTAAGATAGAAGCATATAATTTTGAAAACTAGCTTCGGTGAATACTTGAGCAAACAGTGTTCTTCCATCTTTTGCATCAATTTGTGTAGAGTTAAGACATGAGGAGATTGGGAGATAGCGGACGCAGAGCAGCTGATACACGACTGACTCAGAAGTAGGCCAGTGCTTTCTTTGCAGCAGTTGTTCAGCCGTGAATTATGTTATTTATTTAGACTTAGACTCCATTCTTCATTTTTTATTTTGGGCCACTTTTCAGAGATATTTTGCCAACTATTTAAGCACTGATTTATATGTACAGAAAGAAAATTAAGTACCTGCAGCACCAAATACGAGGATGGAGATGGATGCTACCTCAACAAAACCAAAAGAAAAAGGAAAATGCCATTGCAACAGCTCTCTGCTACTAGCCATAGCAAAATAGACCGGGTGAGAAGCAGCAGCTCTTCTGCCAACTTAATGGCCAAGAAACTCGTCATCCGCATGTTAATGGTGATAGTGATTTTGTTTTTCCTATGCTGGACTCCCATCTTCAGTGTCAATGCCTGGCGCGCATTTGACACCACTTCAGCAGACCAGCGTCTCTCAGGAGCTCCTATCTCTTTTATCCACTTGTTGTCCTACACTTCTGCCTGTGTGAACCCTATCATATACTGCTTTATGAACAAGCGTTTCCGCATGGGTTTTCTGGCCACTTTCACCTGCTGTGCAAAGCAAAAGACCCCTGCGATACGGGGAGAAGTTGGTGATGAAGAGGAGGGGAAGACCACAGGGGCTTCACTCTCCAAATATTCTTACACGCACATGAATGCATCTGTACCCCCTTGAGCTGCATCTGAAGAGGCAACAAGTGGCCTACAGAAATTCAAGTATCTATCATCTGGTCTCAGAAAGTGACTGTGGCATCAGCTGAACATGACTTAGTTCTGAGGTAATGAAACACTTCAGCTGACAGTAAACACAGTGAGAATTTTATGGGAAATGGATGCTATCACTGTCTGAGCTTTATATCACTTTCCCTTTAAAAGTACAAAGGAGGAAGAGGGCTCTTTGAAGATCAGGGACTTTATAAAAAGCCTTAGAAGATGCTCTATGTGTCATAAATTCTCCTGTAAAAATTGGTGTCCTTTACATCAACAGTTTCCCCCAGTTTTCAGCTGCTGTTCCGAGTATCTCTTAAAATTTCCAAGACGCTAATAGATTCTCCTCAAACATGAATATGTGTATTGCAGTCTTCACTTCAATATCTATGCCTCATAATCAAAATCTTTCAGTTACATTTGTAGTATTTTTTCACATTATTTTAGCTGAGCTAATATGTGTTGAGATCATTTTGGCATCACAGTCAATTAAAAGAAGAATTTTGGGGGGGGGAGAATGGGCTTGCCCATGTGAAAATAATGCCTTTAAGTAAAATAATTTAATCTTTTTTTTTAATAAAATTAAAATAAATATTGGTGACTTTGTGGATGGAATGCATTCTTCACTTAGTCAATAACCTAGATTAACAAAATTTAATGTATTCTTGGTTTAAATAAACCCCATAGAATAAGCACAAAAAAAGTGGCTTTCTTCTGTGCAGCTGCAAGCACCCACACACGCAAGTGGCAGCGTCTTAGATGAGCCCCAAAGTCTTGCATGGAAATTGTCACAGTGGGAAGCACAGGGATAAACACTTGGGATAAAGGCAAAGAGGTGAGTTTACAAAAGACACAGGACTGAAGAAGGAGGATGATGCCCACAGTAGTCATACATTTCACAAATATATTCAGCGTCACACGTGGCGTGGTACTGCCTACATGGAAATTGAAGCCATTGGATGTAGAAAGGCAGAAACAGCAGACGCAACAAGCAAAGGCTGAAAGACCTTGTCAGAAAACATAGTTTTTTTAAACTTTGGAACAACTATTTTCCTCAACTACACATACTTGTAATCAGGCTTAACATAGAAAAAAAACCCCACCCTTGAATGATGTAATTATTGTTGTTTTATTGAGCAAGGAATCCAGTCTCTTTCCTGTTCAGTGCACAGGTGAGTGTGGGTGTTCAGGTCATGCCCTTTGGTCTGTGGAGCTTGGCAGGAGAAGTTATATCATTTATTTTGTTTTGTGAAAATATCCTGTTGGATAAAAAATTGTTAGTAGACAGAGATTAAATTTAAGCACGGTGTGGAATGTAGATGTGGATATTAAATATAACCCCCCTCAAGGTTTTTAATCAGGAAAATCTGATCTCTTTGCAGAATGATTTTAAATTGGAAATACAGTTTGAGTTCCAGGCACCCAGATGCATGTTCTGCACTCAGTTATTGCCTGAAATGGTTTACCCATACAACTTAGCACACAGTTTTGGTTTTTTGCATCCAGCTTGTCCACAGACAGGAAATTAAAAAAAAAATTCTAAACACTATTTATGCAAAATCCATAGAAACATTGTTTTGCCTGCCATGTTATAAAGTAGCACTGTTCCTGGAACGGTGCTGAGACTACTGACATCGATCTGACCTTTTGCAAATACCCCCCAAATTAAATTATGGGATTTAATTCAAAATAATGACACGAAAATTTTACGACACTTAAGGATGCAGGATGAGACCCTCTACAAACCTGTCTTGCAAGCTCAAACTGAAGAAAGAAACTTAGCTGCTTTTGGATTTGTGTGGAGCAGTGAGAGCAGAAAAAATTTTTGTGAAGTATTTTATACTATTTGAAAGTCTAGCTTTATTATAGGACATAGTTTAAAAATCGTCGTTTAAGTAAAAAAGAAATATCCCATTTTAAGAATATACTAGATGTGAATATTGCTGACTGCGCGCGGTACAGCGAGACAGCCTACTTCACAGCTCTGTGTGCACTTTAAAAGGCAAATTCTTTTTCACAGAAGTAGATTCTGCAGTACCTTCAGAGCCTGCGTAGCAGTACGTGCACTCTTCACCTGCTCCCACTGACTTAGTCAGAGGATAGCGGTTTCAGATGAAAGGCAAAAGCTCTTTTCAACAATGCCTTAATCAGATCAGGGCCCCCCGTGTCCTCCAGTACCTGTGGCTGAAAGGAGCAGAGTCTCTGATTGATTCCCCACCCGTAACTATCAGGGAGCACAATTTGGAGGTGATGAAGTGAGGGAGGCAGGAGAAGAAGATCCTGATGGAGTGGCGGTCGGGCGACAATCAGGGAAGGGCTAGAAATGTGCCAGAACAGACACGCTTCCTTTTGTCCAAGGCTCGTCTGTGCATGTGTCACTCTTCCCCTCCATTGCCCCCTATACACCGTTTTTCTTTTTCGATCAACACATTAACTCTTTGACTAAGCTCCCCAAATCACGAGCCTTAAGCAAAATTCCAGCAAGGAGCCAGAATTAAGTTTTTAAAATGCAATATTGCAATCCAGTCATTCCGTCTCTTCTACCCTGGTCTCCTAGCACAGGAAATTTCAGCACTTCCGCAACCTGCATGCATTTTAATGCCGTTTTCCCTGATCTGTGCATTGCAGAAGTCATTCCTGGCTCTGAATATTGCCCTTTCATTGCTAAAGAGTCGTGGAATCCTCCCAGCAACTTTAATTCAGATACTGCTATTAGTGGAAATGTTTCTTCAACAAGAAACGAGGGTGGAATAAATGTATCAAAAGTAAAGAGCCCATGAAGTCTCCTTATTCTAACATTAGTTTATAGGGGTTGGGGGGAGAAATCCTATCCTAAAAGTCTACTTCCACAATGAGCAGTACCTAAAGGCAGACTGTTTCCCAGATGTAGCAGACAAATGGCAAACCAATAAATTTCAGGTGTATAATGCCCATAAATCTCTGAAGTCTTTCCTTTCTCCCCCTTTCTCCCCTGACTCCTGTTTTTGTTTTTTTTTCCTCCCTTTGTCTTTCTCTTATCTCTTTCAGCTGCATGGCACCATCTTTTTTCTTCTGTACCCTTCCCAGTCTCTAGGTTACTTTCCCCCCATCAACACTTGCTAGGTTTTTTTCCTCTTTGACAGGTTTATTTTCCTTCCCAGATTTACTTTCCCAGAAAGCACTCTCATCTTCATTTCCCCCCATCATCTCCGGTTGACAGACTCCTGAAACACATTGCTCCAAGCGATATATCCTCCCCACAATGCAATCGCCTCTTACAGCCTTACATCTGAGTTCACAGAGCATCTCTCCTGAACAACGGCTCCTGGCATGCTCAAACAAGCAGTATATACTAGTTCATAAAACAAAACCATAGCACTAAATAATGTCCAAGTCCTCCTTTGCTACTTCTGTCATTGTTACTTGCAACCTCTATTAGTAGGGCACGCTTTAAGACAGATGCCTAAAATACTGCTAAATACAGCACTTGGTGGGGGGTAAAATTAAGGATATATTTCACTCATGCCAAGGCAAAATACAGGTGCTCTGAATGAAAAGTGGCATGTGGATTTGGAACTGCAGCCACTAAATGTTTACACACCCCTTGCACAAGTCGTGGCCTCTTTTCCAATGCTGCCAAGCCCTTCTTGGTGAGGCGGTGAGGCTGTCCAGGGTCCCACCTCCCTCTCCGTCTCCTCCTGCTCCTTCTGCCTCTGAGCCCAGGGATGGTGCAACCCACATCCACGCATTGTGGCTTGTCACGATGCTTTTCTGGCTTGGAATAGATTATTTCAGGATCAGAAGACACTGAAATAATATGACATAATACAGAAACATTGCAGCCAAAGCATAGGAAATAAACACACACTCACACAGTTTCTAACTGCGTTTAGCAGGATTTCCCTTAAATGCTCAGACCACACACACAACTGTACTAGGGCAGAAGGCTGATCTGAAGACAGTTGCCTTTTGCGGGACCTCACAGATAGAGGCTGCCAGGAAAACCTGGATGAACCACCTTGTAGCGCAGGGTATAACACTGCTAGTGATTCTGAATCAAAGCTAATCTATGGTCAGAGAGAGTCACACTATGCACAGACCAGAACGTGGTAGGCATTTACTGACTGCAGTCAAACTGTCTTGTAATCTTACGATTGCAATGGTGAATGCAGTTTTTTAAACGTTTTTTTCCTCATGAAGCATCAATCTTGGAAGTATTCATTTAGGTGCTGAGAGGATTTTAATAGCTACTCATCTCCTTTATTTTCTCAGATACTGTGCTGGTTTTGGCTGGGGTAGAGTTAATTTTCTTCATAGTAGCTAGTATGGGGCTATGTTTTGGATTTGTGCTGAAAACAGTGTTGATAACACGGAGATGTTTTAGTTACTGCTGAGCAGTGCTTACACAAGACATTGGGAGGGGATGCAGCCAGGACAGCTGACCCCAACTGACCAAAGGGATATTCCACACCATATGATGTCATGCTCAGCATATAAAGCTGGGGGGAGAAGGAGGAAGGGGGCAACATTCAGAGGGATGGCGTTTGTCTACCCACATCACTGTTACGTGTGATGGAGCCCTGCTTTCCTGGAGATGGCTGCACACCTGCCAGCCGAGGGGAAGGAGTGAATGAAGTCCTTGGTTTGNCAGGAAGAATGTAGAGCGTTACAGCACACTTCTCTCTAGCAAGAGCTCCTCTACAATCACAAGGCCAAAGACAATTTAAAAACATTAAACACAAGATTCCCCAGTATGTAGAGGCTTCAGGATCGAAGTCTTTAAATGGGCCATTTAAAAATGCTTCATTGAATAATGCTGATAGATAAGACTACGCTGCAGCAAGTATACCCCTGGAGAGGCTGTGGCTCATAGGTAAGGCTCCACTGGGAGCAGGTACACCCCTAAGGGGCTGCAGTCTGTGGATAAGTCCAAGCCAGGGCAGGGGCAAGGGGAGGAGTTCGTTGCAATGTTAAACGTGATGGTCTGGCCCAAAGGGACAAGAGGTGGAGGTTGTAATGGAAATACCTTTAAATTTTTGGAACCCAGGATTTGAGTTGCACATTGTAGGAATTACTATAGCAGGAACAACCTGAACCAATGGAGGACAAACCTTACAAGAAGCAGTGCAGCAGTGACCCAGCCTGAGCTGGCTTTGGTGCCCAGTAACTCCACGCAACGCACCAGCTCTCCTGTCCTTAGTGACCACCATAACAGATGGAGCCCAGAGTCATGGACTAAATGAACTCAGTGGACATTTTGTGGACATTTATGGACATTTTACAGACATTTCACAGGGGTGGTCCATAGACTAATGGAATGATATCTGTGTATTGTATCAAAGGACGGGAAGAGGGGTGGTTGGTAATGAGAATGTATTGGATAGTGTGGGACCTGAGCATAATGTGAATTGTATGGAATAAGGGGTGGAGAATGTGCTCATTTTGCCTGGGGCAGAGTTTATTTTCTTCATAGTGGCTGCTATGGGGCTATGCTTTGGATTTGTGCTGAAAACAGTGTTGATAATTCAGAAATGTTTTAGTTACTGCTGAGCAGCGCTTACACAGAGCCAAGGCCTTTCCTGCTCCTCACACCACCCCACCAGTGCGTAGGCTGGGGGTGCACAAGGAGTTGGGAGGGGACACGGCTGGGACAGCTGAGCCCAACTGACCAAAGGGATGTTCCACACCATATGTCATCGTGCTCAGCATATAAAGCTGGGGGGAGAAGGAGGAATGGGGCGACATTCAGACTTACTGTGTTTGTCCTCCCAAGTCACTGTTACGTGTGATGGAGCCCTGCTTTCCTGGAGATGGCTGCACACCTGCCAGCTGAAGGGAAGGAGTGAATGAATTCCTTGGTTTGCATTGCCTGCGCACACAGCTTTTGCTTTACCTATTAAACTGTCTTTATCTCAACCTAATAGTTCTCTCATTTTTACTGTTCTGATTCTCTCCCCCATCCTACTGAGGGGAGTGAGCGAGGAGCTGTGTGGTGCTTAGTTGCCAGCTGGGATTAAACCATGACAGATACCTATTTTTTCCATAGCTGATGCTTTTTTATACAAATCAAGATATACAAACTGAGAGTGTCCTCAGATTCAAGGACTATACTCACTTCCTCTTCCATTTCTCAGGACTTTGGTAAATACGCCTCTTTTTTTTCCTCAGTCTAAATTGAATGTATGTTGAGCTAAACTTAGTGTTCCTAGTTGCAAAAGATGCCTATTCTGAAGAGGAGAGTGAAGAAAGATAAAACTTAATGGCTTTGAGTAAGGAAAGGAGAGGCTGTAATTTTTCTCTTACAGCTTCAGGGTGGTAGAGAGTATAAAAAACCATTTGGGCTGGTTTGCATTGGGTTTTTTTTGTTTGGTACCCCCCCACACCCCATCCCCCGCAATGTCTTGCTCTTCCATTTAAAATATGACACAGACCAACCAAATCACACTTCACTCAGGTGTGCATGTCAGTCAGCATTTTGCTCACCCTCTGACCATAGATCTCCTATCCATTTTTTTACATACATTACTCATTTCTGTTAAACAGCTCCAGCTTTTTACGCACAATCTATCCCTGGCTCTTCTCTCATCAGTTAGATCCACATCACAGTGACGTGTACCTTAAAGATGCCAGAATTTCTGTCTAAGTGGTTTTTAAAAAGACCCATTTCTAGCATTACCTTTTTAGTTTTTTCCTCCTGCAATGCTTGTTAGGCTACCTTGGGTACCTACCAAAGGAAAAAAAAAATGCAAAGGAAATGTTCATGAATTGTAAAGCTCCTGCTTTGCTTGCCTAATGGCAAATCATGCCTGCTAGGAGTTATTTGTCTGCATCTCTACAGATAATTGTGGTGTGAAGAGTTCTCTTTGGCTTCTGCTCCCAGTTGTGTGCAAAAAGCACTAATTTTGAGCTAGTGAGATGTCAGTTGTCCACTGTACTCTGAGATGAGAACGAAACATCTTCATTAGCATCAGCAGGTAGCAAACATCAAGTAGGAATCATCCCCTGTGCGGTAAACACCTTTTAATTGATTTCCTGCTATTTTGGCAGTTACAAAAAATTTACAAAATATCTCCTCATAGAAGGAAGAAACACAACTTCTATACCAAGGCTGATTTAAAATAGTGGACAAATCACTGCATAGTTCCTGTGAATGTCGTACAAATACCAGTGTTACAAAACAAGCATGAAGAACAGTCACACGTACAGAACCTAAACCCGTAGGAAAGACCAGGGCCTGCTCATGCTCTTGGCTTGCTGTGAGAGCCAATTTTTTTTTTTTTTTTTTTACTTAAATGGCCAGTGGCTCAGGGCCTTGTTCTGAGACTACTTAGCAACCGGTAAGAGGTCTCATTCATGAGCAAGTGAAGAACGACACACAGAGATGAAACCACAGGACAACCGCAATAAACAGATGACAATACCCAAGAGAGAACTGGCCAGCCAACTGGGAACACTGCATTGACTCTTACATACCTGCTATGGGCCTTCCAACACCTAAGATCTTCAGGATTTCATAGCTAAACTGAAGGTAGATGCAGAGTAACCAAAGCTGCTTCCTTGCTCTGAGACTGGCTCAACACCCAGTCCACATCCCTGTGGTGGCATCCGGCAGTGTTGCTGTGACCGGCTTGCTAGCATCGTAAAGCAATATAAGTATAGTAACATCACCCAAGACACTCTGTCTTTTCGAGTTGCTTTTTCTGGTGGCTTCCCAAAAGATGGTCCTGCCACAGTCCACATGCAAGTAGGAAAAGTAACACTACGGTTATGGCACTGAAACTAATTCGTTGTATCAGAGAGGGTGCAGCTGCTGCTTCTGCTGAAAAGCTAACCTTATGTTCCTTCTAGCTTCCCAGGGTGCTACAACTAATTTAACGCACCCCTGATCATTTGACGGGGAAGGACAGAGGTCATCGCAGGATGAGGAGGCTGCCGTGTCTTGAAGACAAAGAGTGTTTTATTTGCAGTCCAGATGTGGTCAGTGTTCAACTGAGTGACAAGAAAGTCAGTAGTGACTAAAGCAAATTTTCAGCGATGAGACGGGTTCTCACAGTGGATTTTTAAGACGAAGAAAGTTCTGCTAATATCAAAGTGCTTGCTTCCCTGGGATTGCAGATCTAGGAAAAGGATCCAGAAAACATACCTCAGTGCCCTTGTGTTTATTAAATAGGAAACCTGTTTAAATAGTGTCAACTGACTGAAGCAAAACAATACAGTCCAGGAGAGACTGTCAGGCATAGCTGTGTGTTCCCTGGTATTTTTCAAGCTTTTTTTTTTCCTTTTGTATTTATTTCCTTCCTTTTTTCAAGCAGTGAAAAGTAAAAGCTGGTGGAAATTCATTTATTGAAAGGCAGGGTTTCCACAAGACATCAAATGTTTATTAACATCCAATGTGACTCCTCCGCTGCATTAATTTGTCAAATATTTATTAAAACCGGGATAGACTTTCTTTGCTACAACTGAAGCCAAGACAGACAAGCCTCCAATTACAGAGGCTGCGTAAAGAGGGAGAGGGGGAGAAAAAGAGAGCAAGCTGCAGGTGTACAGCTTTGTCCTACATTGCTGTTGTGAGATTTGTATGAGATTAATGAGACTGGTAGAAGAGCGAATATTTAGAAAGACAGCGACTGAAGACAAAACTGAATCTGATGCACTCGCAGCTGGAAACATGGTTCTACAGAGCCCAAACAGGGCTGGGGGAAGAATGGAAGGGAAGGTAAACTGGAAACTTTTCAGCCTTGTAGAGTGGTAGGAGAAAAACTTACAGTAAGGAGGAAAGGACAGTGTGATCTGATCTGTGGAGAGACAAAACCAATCCAAACACTTTTTGGTTCTGGATTGTCAAGACCCTCTTGAGAGCAAGAGAAAAGGCAGTTGTGCCCTGTATGTGAAGGAGGCATGTTGGGGCAGACAACAGTTTCCCTAAGCAGCTAGATGGAAGGAAAATCAAACTTCATTTTGGGTATGAAAGCATTCATTTTAGGCAAGGTTGAAAGTAGAGATTTGAAAAGAAAACAACTACTCTGGAATGAATTTATTTTCTACAGGTTTTGCATAGGGTTTTGTTGCTGAAGGAATTCTGACAGCAGGACAGACCAGGCAAGCAGAGCTGGAGGCTTCTGCAGCATGCCCCAAGCAGAGAAGTCAGATGGAGAAGTGCTTTCAGGGCCATGGAGAACCTGCTGCATTCAAAGTACTGCTAGCAAGCAGCGTGTGCTGTATTACACTTGTACGAGTCAGGCATCTCTCCCGTGAAGAGTCGAAACTACATTGCCACAATATCATTATGTTCTAGTCTAGCTGATGGGTTAAGAGAATAACACGCCATGTTCCTCTGTCCCCAAAGCCTAATATCCCAGAACACTGCACACCCATGGGACCTACTGAGAGCTGCACCTCCGTGTCTTGTCCACCAGCCAACACAGACCTCATCTCTGCTACCACTGGCATGGTAGGAGGCAGCCTATAGGCACCCTATATTCAATCAGACAGAGCTAGAAGTGAAAGGTTTCAGAAGCCATAAAAACCGGTTTCATTTAGGTAAGTAGAAAACCAAGTACCTAAATAAGCA
>VZTL01045287.1:10745-27580 GCA_013400535.1 Scopus umbretta | reverse complement strand
CCAAAAAAACAATAAAAAAAATCACCCAACCAAAAAAACCCTCTTTTTTCTTTCCTTTTCTTTTTATTTATTGCGAGCCGTTCCTGCCGAGCAGCGTTTTCGCCAAGCGCAGCAATCTGCAAACACGAAGCTCCCGACGGAGCGGAGGGCTGCGAGCAAAATTGAGACTGCTTTCTCCAGTCCCGCACCCTGTCTGTGAAGGAGGGCCCTTTTTACACCAAAAGCGTATTAAAACGACCAACAGCCGCTGTATAGTCGCGGTGTAGACGCTTCACCTACCGACGTTCTCGGAATGGGGTTTACCCTCGCTGAGGGGTGGCTTAAAATAAATACATCGTGCTATGTTTAAAAAAACGTCACCCCCTGCCTAGAGTAGACCTTGCGCTGCTGTGATTGGAAATACCGTGACCGAAGGTGGGCCTGAACTATGCCAGAAGGGTGCAAGACCCAAATTACAACTCTTGTAAAACGCGGCGTGGGCACTTTATTTAAGAACAGCATCAGAATAGCCGGCTACGCAATAAATGTCCTCAAAATTGTAAAAGCCGTTGAAGTTCAGCCAGAGCCGGTAACAGTAGAAGTATTTTTGAAATTACCCCGATATGGAGAGGGTTGGAAATCATAATCCCATTCGTGATGCAATATAATCATAGGCAGAGCAATTAACTGTAGTATCGCAGGGGATTATGACTCGAAGTGAGGAATAAGTAACATGAGCAGATGGACTCTTAAAATACCCTGTGTTCACAGGAATGGAAAAATAAGAAAGGAGGATTGGAAGAAACGTGCTATTGAAACAACACTGTCTTCAGAGGAAACGGTCTTTAAAATATTCTATAGGATTTCTTCAGGTCTCATGCAGACCGTAAGTTCGCTTTTTCTTGGGGAGAGGTGTAGCAGCGCAGCTCTTATGTAGCAGTTTTAGCGTGGATGAAGGAAGACCTTTCATTCTGATTTCTTAGGGCCAGCCCCAGCTGTAAAAAGAACACAGGCAAGGTATGAAATCTGTAAGTATAAATCTCCAGTAAAAAGGCCATTTTGACAAAATAGCTGTTATACGGAAAGAATAAATACGCAAGTATAACATTAAGGAGGCAGCAGAGTCAACGTGATTGTTTTGACACGGGGGGGGTTTAGTGATAAATAGGAAAAGGGAGGGGGCTGAGCTGGGAGCCCGGCTAGAATTTATGTGTGATGGCAGAGTGGGAACCTGTGAGAAGCAGAAATGAAAGCAAAACCTGAGAGAGGTAGAGATAGTGGAAAAAGCTCTCACACCTCTCTCTCTGCGTCTGGAAACCCCTGAGACCAATCGTCATGCTATGCGTGCCTTTGCCACCTACTGCACGTTTTATTTTCAGGAGACATCTGCAATTTCTTTTTCAGTGGACAATAAGCCATCTAGTAATTGCAGGTTCACCACGAACTCATGGCTCTCTTCAGAAAGTTCTGCTGAGATTTTCACTTGACCTTTCCAGAGCTCTGCAGGCTGCTGGTCTCCCATCAGTGAGAAACAGGAAAGTACTAACTAGATGTGAATTAGTCCTTCAAAGTCCTAACTCCTTCTATGAGAGATTAACCCAAACGAGTGTGGTCCTTGCACTCAGAGCCGTTAAAATAGGCTCGCACACCTTTGCATATCTGAGAGCACCTGTGTGGGGAATCCTGTCTCCACTGCTGCCCCAGAAGACCCGGTCCAAAAAGCAGGCTCACGCTACAGAGTTAAGAAGAATCAGGTTTGCCTTATTACTATAGAAGCCAGAAACGAAACGTGTTACTTTTTCATCCCTTTCAAGCGGCTGCAATTTCTTTGACAATAGGAGGTGAGATGTGTGTAGGCAGAAGCTGACAGTGTTTCTGCAAGCTGCGCAGCATTGACTAAATTAATCACATCTTCCTACCCCCCTCTTCCAGGCTCAGAAAGACTCATACGCTGCACTAACGAGTATCTTCTCGATGGACTTCCCCAGCGCGAAGGAGAAATGGCAGACGTCTGGGAGGGACGCTGTCCTTGCCTGCGCACCGTGGTGAAAAACGGAGACCAAAATAAACCTCCTGCTGACGATGCAGAGGGACCAGCACCGCTGCAGTGTCCGTCATTGCTAGCCCAGTAAAGTAGCCCCAGCCGTGGGCTACACTTCTTTAGAATGATAGCAAAGTGTGCAGAAGAAAGCAGCGGGTTTTGTGGATGATGTGTCATTAGTAAGTATGAATGAGAGGATCACGACGGTANGTTAGGACTTTTTTTTTTTTTTTTTCATTTTTTTGATTGTTAAACCCAAACATTTTAGATGTTAATTTTTCAATCTGACAGTTCATATGGAATCGAGTCTTCAGTGAAACAAAAACGTTAGCAGTTTTTAAAGGTGGTCTGGCATTAGACAAATGTGTGATTGTAAAATTGAAGAGGGCATCAGGACTGAAAGACAGGAAAATATCATCATTGTAATGTAACTAACTTTTTTGAATACAGAGAATAAAATGCTTTTCACCACCTTTGGTCTTTCCATCATGTGCAGCCTTTACCTTTTTTGCTTCAGGATAAAATTACCACAGCTCTTAATTTAACTTTGTTTACAGGCAGTTTCACTTTGCAGTTCTTTCAAACCATCACGGTTACTTGGGTATCAAATTTTAGTTTGTTTTCAAACAGGGCAGCCCTTGATTAGTTTATTCTTAACTATACAAAATAAAACTATTCAGGTGCATATACAACTATTAAAAACTCAACACCAGCTGCATAGTGCTAGCTATTTTTGTTGTTTAAATACACTACCTGTAAACTAATCTAAGTCCCATTGAAGCAACCCCCAAAATATGAGGAGAGTTTGAATCAGACTCAGCCCTTCCTACTCAAATTAACGCCTTTTGACGTGGATAACTGGGAGGGACCGAGCTAACACCAGTAGTTTTGGCATTCCTTGATAGAAGAGAGTTTTGTCCGGCTGTGGATTAAGGGTGAATTACAGGAAATCTGCGCAGATTTAAGTGCATGATAAATGAGAAGATCTTCAAGGCTCTTGTGAAAGATAAACAGTTATTTTCGAAAGCCTGGGTCATTTAAATTTTTCTTCAAAAGGAAAAAGAAGAGCTGTTTCAGAACAATCAGCCCCGAAAGGCCGGTCATGCATCCCCACCGCCTCCACATTCTCTGAATTTTATGCTGCAATTATCAGATTGTCAAGACGTCCCAGCTCTGCTTGATTAAGTCCTCTTTAAAGTATTAAGGCTATTTGCAACTACTTAATGATCCTTTCAGGTACCAACACTGTCAAGACTTTCTTTAATTTCAAAAGCCTTGATCTTTAGAGCTAAGATGGGATCAGAGCCTCTCCCATTGCGTTGCTCCAGCCCTTCAACGTTAGCGGGCAAGAGTTTATGAATGATGCTCCCTGTTCTGTGCCCTGCATGCGACTGAATATCATGCGTGAGGCAGCAGGAATAAGTCTTCTTGCCTACCCATGCATGTGGAGACACTTCCACATTGCACCTGCAAGTACAGAGAGTCCCCCTCCGCTCGGTGTGATGTGTCGATGGGATCTGCAGAGCCTGTGCACCCAGTGGGAGGGAGCTTCAGAGCACCAGTGCAGCTGGAAGGGTGGGAAGGATCGGAAGTTATTAGGCAGGGTTCTTATTAATGTTCAAGAAAAATAAACAACCCCTCCTGTAGCAACTTCCCGGCAGGTTTGGTATGAAGGCAAAGGAGCGCGGAGCTTGCTGTAGTTCTTATGGCACGTCTTGTGGAGGCACAGCTTCAGAGATATCTGAACGTATCAGATATTATCTGGATGAAAGAATGTGTCAGCTGACAGCGAGGCTGGAAACTATTGAAAGTATTGTCAGCTGGGCCATTATTATAATTAACTCTTGTCTCTTCGAGAATTAATATCCAACAATCCTGTCCTGTCTACAAACAGGTGAGAGTATACAACCCTTCCAGGAATAATGCAGCTGGTTGCAAAATAGCTGTTTTAAAGATGAGGCATCTGATTGCTACCAAATTAACAGGTCCAGCCACATGAAAACATCCTGGGAAAGAAAGTAGCCCTGTAGAGGGAGAATCCCTAAAAAAGTAGGTATGTATGAGCTTTGGAAACCACTGGAGATTGGAGGTGTTACTGGTCTTGCTGCAGCTCTTAGGCAGTTGTATTTGATTTGTTGGGGAGGTGGAAGGATGTACGTGATCTCCTCCTGAACCAATGCAAAGTCCAGAGCTCTGGTTCAAGCTGCCGGTGAAGACCGTCTGAACTCCTTTGTCTGGCTCCGTGCCGAGCAAGCTGAAGAGCGCTCATGGGTTTTGCTTGTCTTGCTCAGCAGGTGAAACGATGATGTTCGTGTTGTCAACCCTTATATTAATCTTGGAGCTCCTGTTTGATCATGTCTTTAAGGGAGGGAGGAAGTTGAGCTTGTAGCAGGGAGTTTGTAGGTATTTACAAGAAACATTTCTGACTTGAGGTGTCTGTCCTCTGTGAGTTTCTGCTACCATGTCATGTCTTCTCGGGGCTGGTTTATGGAAGAGAACAGTCACATTTTAAAATTATGTTGGTGAGCTGGGAATGAGCACAGTTGGCCTCTGCAGTCAAGGACAAATCCTCTTCAGTGCTATCCCAATGAAGTTAACTTTCCAGCCACGCTCAACCAAAATGATACTGACTCCAGCACTGAGAAATACATACTGACACCTTTCTCATGGGTAGTACTCTGTGCAAGGCCTTTCAGAGTCGCTCCTCACAGCACAGAGCACGCCAGCGGGGAACGTACCATCAAACTGAGTCCTAAAAAGGCATTGGATGGTTTCTGACTCTTCATACCTAAAAAACCTTTTCATGCATTCAGCTGTTACAGTCTCCTAATAATGTCACGTGGCTGATAACCTTAACTGCTCTCTAGCTTTATTATGTTGTGCAGGTAATTCCGAATGGGTTTGGGCATACGTAGCCAGGTATAGCAAAAACGTTACCTTTAGCTAGATGAGGGCTTGCACTTTCCAAAGTTCCTGGGTCCTAACTGTCTCAGGTCAGGCACCCAGAAGTAAGGGATAGCACTGGGAAGCATGGCCCAAGCCACCAGTGGCGCTCATGTCAGCAGGATTTGGTCGTGCAGTGTTTCAGCCTTTGTGCTCCTCTAAGCTCTTTGTATGACTGTTTTAGCATCACTTTTGTTACTTTTGGTGTAGTTTCGTTTACCAGCAATCAGAGCAAATTCAGAACTGTTTGACAGCACTTGGACCAGACGTCGTGGGGAGACGAAGCATTCTTATCTGTGGCTGCTGCTGCATTTTGAAATAAGCGTAAGAGAGGGAAATACGTCCATGAACATTTGCTGCCCGTATGGATTTAAAAGCAAAACGCAGTCAGAAAGGCTACCGAAAAACTACTTCACTTGGCTGATAACTCAATTTGTTGATAAGAAAGAGGGAGTGTTTTGTCTCTCTGTATCAGATAAGGGACTTATCACTCCCTGCACTGTTGATGATGAACATGTTCATCTGGCAGATAGTGGCAATAAAGCCGCATCTCCCCTTTGCACTGCAAGACATATGCTGCATCAAATGAAATTAAGGGAAATGGATTTAAAACACTTCTTGGTAAATGCTTTTTAAACCAATTTATAATTAACCGGTGGAACCTCCTGCTGCATTTTGTTAGAAAGGGAAATACCATGCTTGAAAATGGATGTTTCGTGTGAGTAATAATGTGGGGAGATAAAAAGTGTAAAAAGAGGGGAGAAAGGACATCATTGCTATGGACTAGGATTGCCTAATTTAAGAGGTGGGCTGTCACTGAAAGTCTGAGGTTGAATTTTCTTCCTATACTATCCAAATGTAGGTGGTTGCTAGATATAAAATGTATTTCTGATCTGGTTGGCATTTTTTTCATATTGTGCCATCAGACCCACACAACACTGGGGCCCACCTCTGCCAGGAGAGCAAGCACGTCTGGGATGGAGGGACCTTATGTCACAGCTGTTTTCTGAAATGTTGAAAGCACAGTTTGATCCTGCAGTGCAGGCATAGCCTAAATGCTCATGTGCTGATATCTGTGTTTTGTTGCCCAGGCTGGGGAGGCCTCAGCAAGAAGATGTCAGGGTGCATTGCAGTGCTACCCAGACTAACCATCTCGGGTCTGGCTATGGAGCCAGACTGTCAACACAAGGATCCCAGCGTGGGTGCAGAGCCACATGCAAGCCATTTACTTCCACTGCTGAGGGTGATGAGGAGAGAGAGAGCCTAGATCTGTTGGTACTCATCAATGCAAATCAATGCAGTGGGTTGTACCCACACATCTGCATTGATCCACTCCTCAAGATTAAGTCTAAGCTTGAGGAACCTTGCATGCTAGTCCAGGCTTTGACCTTGTAGAAGCAATGCTGTTTCACAGGGCCCGTTTCTTGCATTGGTTAAGCCCGTGCATGGCAGAAACTGGGCTAAATCTCCAGAAGTGGCTGTGCGCTGGGCACTCACAGGCAATTCCAGGGGACTGCTGAGACCCAGCGTACCAAACCCAGCTACCAGGCAACTAAGGCCACAACCCCCAACGTGAAAACTCGAAAAATTGATTCAGCCTTGCTACTAATTGGTCCTTCTGCAGGGTGTTTTTGTTTTATTTTTTTACTTCAGGAGATTCTTTGTGTTGCCTAAGTCCAGTCCTTCCCCCTGCTGACATTCAGACTATGTCCCTTTCTCAAACTGGGGAGGGTTACAGAGGGTTGCAATTATGACTGCAGTGGCAAGAAAAGCTTTGATCAGAAATCGGCCTGACAAGGAGTGTGCTGAGGGATTAATGCAGAACTGACTTCATCAGCAGCTGAGAGCTCGGTGGAGGAGGAATTTAGGTGCTTCTTAAAGCCTCAACAATGCAAAGCAGCCATCATCAACAAGGTGTTCCCCAGAGGATGCTAATCACTCTCCTCCCTCTTGATCAGCAGTTAAGAGTGTCTCTCTTCTTTCTACTTATCACCTAGTCAGAGATGCCAGAGGTATTTCTTAGAAGATAAGAACATTACTTACACCCAGCCTTAGGAAGGAGAGGTCATGAGTGAGCTACAACCATTATTGTTACGGTTATCATTTGTATTGCAAAGGCACTTAACCACGCTCAGACCCCATCTTGTAAGGCCAAGTATGTTGTACTGACCATACTGCCTGCCTTAGCTCTGAAAGGGCTGGTGAGATGTGCAAGAGGGATGGGAGAGGGAGGTTTAGAGGACCAAAGTACATGGTCCAACACTGCATACAGGAATAGAGCAAGAGAATCTGGGAAGCCCGAGATTTTCCCTAACCTATCACAGCCTGTGTGTTTGGGAAGCAGGGAACATCTCTGCTTCCCATTCACTTCCATCAGGACTTATGTGCAGATCCAAACCATAGCGCGTGAAGGATCTAGGATAACCCTCCTGTACCAATATAGCGCCGGTCTAGTTCTAGTGTAGGTGTACCCTCCTGTAAGTGTCATGGGCAAGGGCGATGGGAAATGGTTCTTGCTTTCAGTGACACCAGAAATAAAAAATAAGAATATATCACTTTAGGACCATCTAACTCTATTCCTTACTAAGGACTGTGCATTCTTCGCTTTTGTTTTTCCTTTTCTTTTAATGGGCCACCTCAAGAATTACATGAGTTAAGAGCTGAGACTACTGAATGCTTCAGAATATCAAGTTCTACTTACATATGTGATGAGACGTTTAGGTAGGTATGTCTGCCAGCCCCCACAAACAGTGTGCTGATATCTACAGCTATTACATTGTTAGTGCTCCGATATTTAACCAGAAGGCATCTCTGCCTTCAGCTTATGTTTTTCTCAGCTTCCCTTGTTATTCTTCCCCCCCAAAACAAACAGATAATGATCCTTGATGATATTATGTCTATGAAGCCAAAGACTCTGTGTGTGCGTGCTGTAGAATTTAGTCATGATATTTCTAATTGGAAGGTGTGAGGTCATCCTTACGTCCTTACATTTACATGCTTGGTCATTCTCTCCTGCACTGCTGGCAGTGTGAGAGTAGTTATACACCTTCCTCAGAGTCCCAGAAGCTGCTGTCTGCTTGACACTGAGTAGATGGGGTTCTCCAGGAGTCAAAAAATGGGAAATCTCCTGGATTATTTTGTGTGATGAAGATTCCCATCTGCCCTTAGCTTTTCTGTACTTGGAAAATTGGAGAACCTGTTTGCAGGTCACTCAATTAAAATGATACAGCATAAGAAACGTAGGTGTGTTACATGCCTGCAATATTATGATCAAGACAGATACTGAACAGCTTCAAACCAGCAGACCTCAGTACCTGGAGTCCCATGGCAGCTCAGAGCTTAGGCAAAATCCACTTACCTTGCTTTGCCCATACAGGTTTTACAGCCTCTTCTGAGGTCAGCAATTGGTGGAGGAGGACCTGTACCATTAGCTGGGTAGCTCTGAGATGCCTCAGATATGCCAGTGCATCACTACAACACTGTTTTGCGCAAAAGGTGCAGTGTAGACCTACCGCTACTGCCAAACAGGTTGGTACTGCTGAAAACCTAAGGGAAAGATCTGGGGGAAGAGGAGGGGTGGTCACCTACTGATGTGTGCTGGTAGTTTGCCTGAGTAACTTCCGTCCCTGGCACAGTGCTGTCTCCGGGAGTTATCCTTAGCAGGGTTGTTTGCCTGGCAATGCTGGCTGTTACTTACAGGTTTCCCTATGCCAGTGTGTGTGGGGCTGTTCTGGTGGCCACACAAAGACCCTGGGAGAGGGCAGTAGTGAGGATGGATTTTCCAGTGTCCTGACCAACTGCCTTAGGAACCTCTGGACACCTTTATACCTTCATATCCACAGATGTTAATGAACATATCTGTCTCCCAAGTATAGCAGTGTGCAGGAGAGACTGCACCATGGGAGCAGATACACTGGAAACTCAGACCTCAGCTTGCTTCCCAGCACCTGGTTGGTGAGATGGGCCACCTCAGGAAGAGCAGAGGATATCATTTTGTCTCCTCTGCCACCTGTCTTTGACCTTACAGCTATTTCAGGGCCTGTGGTATCAGAGTCACTATCTTGTTGCAAACCTAGACTTATCTATCGCACATATGTATGAAACTCAGTAATAACTAGCTCATATATTCATTCCTAAAGTGGCTACAGAGAGATTTAATGCTCTTTAGCTCACCCACTATCACTATTCTTTTTTTGTTACTTCATTGCCTGAAGGCAAAGACTTTGGTTAAGCTAGAAATGCTAGTAGTTTCTGAACAGCTTCAGTATCTGGACCAAATGACTGTTTGGCAGCTTAGAATTGCAAAAGCAGGGGAAAAAAAAAAATCACAATGGCTGTATATTCAAGCAGAAGGGGGAATACTGTGATGGGGAGTCACTGCTATACACTAGCTTTTAGGTGCTACATGAGGAAGGGGTGACTCGTCACCAGGCTCTGATGCTAGCTCAGCTCCTCCAAACATGAGAACAAACCAGATGCAAACTTTGTGGCTTAGCTCCATGTTAATACATTCCCAAACACTGATTAAGAATGGTGAATGAAAAGAGAAATGCAGGTCAATGTAGAACACTGGCATTTTCCAGACTGCCTGCCAAATGAAAGCTTTGGAGGTGACGTGTAAATAGAGGCCAGCAGCCTGCACAGGAGCGAGCTGGAGGGTTTGGACTGGTGTAAATGCTGCTTCCTCTGGAGCGAAGATAAAAATAGGTGTCAGGGTGAAAGACTGTGGGCTAGACCACTGTCCAAAGGGGAATGGGAAGGGAAAAGTTTGGGATAATGGGAATCGTTCAATATTCTTCCTGAGGGCAAACTTTGGTGCCCCTCATTGCCTTAGGCAGAGTCTGCTGGGAATAAGATGGAAGTGTGGGTAGCTGAGAGCTCAGAGGCACGCCTGAGGGTGCTTGTAAGCTCTGCAAGGACAGGGATGTCATTGTGGGTCCCACCTGCTGATCCCGCTCTTGATGGGGAGCTAAAGAGGGGTTCTTAAGTTCCTAATCTCTGTGCTGGATTTCCACTCCCTGAGTAATCCCTTTTTTTAGAGCAAGCCCTGTAGGCAAGGCTGTGTTCCATTTTTGCCTACAGTCGCCTGATACCGAGACCAAATAGACAGCTGGAGAAGAACTTTCACTTGGTAATGGGCCACCTGTGTGATTCCTGTAGCTGGAGTGACGCGGGATTGACTTCAGCAAGTAGGTGAGGGATTTTTGCTCAACAGTGAGTCAAGAGCTCTGTGAGCTGTTTTCCTCTTCAGTTCAGCAGGTCTGCCCTGTCGTTAGCGAGAAATCATAACACCAGCTTTGTGACACCAAAACGTGTTGCTGAGCAACTACACTCCATGGGGTCACCTGTCTCCTGCATTCCTGTTTCTGCCGGATGCAATATTCCTTGCTTTTTTGGTGGTTTGGCATCTTTGAGTGGAAGGTCGTAGGACAACAAAGCAGTGCAAAGAACAGATTTTTTGGGAAAGGAGAAAACACGGGGCAATGTTACTGTAAAAGAGGGAAGGAAACCAGATCGACTTCAGTGTAAAACACTTACAGTAATGCTGTTGACTTAGAACTCTGTCACAAATTCCTGTTTCAAACCAGGCTTCTTGAGAGGTTTGCTAAAACTCAGAAGCCTTTGGGGCAGGCCTGTCATATTCAGTAAGTTTCTACAGGCTTCTTTTCAACAACTCTGCTGCCATTTTCAGATTGTTGCAACACTTAGTGGTCCAAATGCGAAGGCTTTAATGTCCCACCAAGTACCTGCTTGTCTTCTTGCTCTGTCTGTGTCTCCCACAGCACTGATATCTGAAATTGCATTGCAGAGGTTGGAGAAGAGATTGTATAGGCTGCAAATGGACTAGACTGATACTTTTAGCTCTCACCATGAAGGGTATTTGTGTGTGTGTGTGTGTGTGTGTCCCGTCCTATTTTCATGAGTTGAATCATAGAAAAGTTTAGGTCAGAAGGGACTGCCAGAAGTCAGCTAGCCCTCCCTGAAATTCTGCATATTGTATTTCCACACAGGTACTCTTATCTTGGCTTTGGAGGGTGAGGGTTGAAATTTCTCAGTGCTTTTCAGCACAGTGTTACCTCTTTTTTTTCCCTCCCTCCGTATTTTCTTATGTCTACCTCCGGGGGAACAACATCAGATGGAGCTGGTCACCAGATGATGGGTCACAGTTATTTCTGTGTGAGAGCTTGTACCAACATCAGTTTAAATTTGTTCTGAGATGAGCATGTTCTCATACCGATTTTTTCTTTATATTCCCTACTATCTCTTCTTCCCTCCTCCCAAGCCACATGGATTCTGATGGCTCTTCCAAGCATTTATGGTATCATAAATGCATGTAATCATTAATATGAACAAAGGTAATGTGCTGCTTGCATTATATAGAGGTGAAGTGCTGAATGTTTCCTTGCCTGATCAGATCTGGAACAAATGCCGCAGGGGAGCAACATGAGTTCAGAAGGAGATGAAGCACCCTTGAGTTTAGGAATAGTTCAGACTCATCTCTGAGTGGTAAGCCCCAGACTGGTATTGGGTCTCTGCAGGCAGACAAGAAAAACTAAGATTTTCATCGGTCCCAGTTTGCCCCAAGTAGAAGCAGGAATGGAAGCTATGGTAATTTTTTTTTTTTTTTTACTAATTCTAGCCAAGAAAACAGGCAAGGTCAGCAAGTTCTTGCTTGCTGTTTTGAGGGGAGGAGAGCCCATCTGTCCATTTGCCTTGGGCTCTGCAGGCAGCCATCTGCCTTAATAACCGAGCTGTGAAAAGCACAATCTCTGCAGGATGAAAGCAGAAGCAAAGGGGGAGCTGGGACCCACCTCTCCCACCCACAGCACTTCGTACAGGGTGGCTGTCAATGCCAAAACAGCGATGGGGGGCGTCTGACCGCCACCAGGGCACAGCTGTCCCAGCAATGCAGCAAACGAGGCCCCGTGGCACTACATTAGCCATCACGGAGGATTCAGTTTGGGTAGTATTTGGACCTGGCCTCCACAGCAAACAGGCATTGAGCAAACAAAGGCTGCAGTATGATAATTTCTGCTTAGCTTCGGTGGTAAGGAAAGTGTTTCTTCTCAGCAGAGGACCTGTGTTGTGCTTGGCTCGCTGGGCAGAAAGCCTAGTTGTCACTAGGCTGTGTCACAGAGAGCATTGGTTAGGTTTCACCAGTTGATATGACTGTTGCAGGTATGTTATAAACATGGTATCTCACGGGGATATGGACCACACAGGCCTCGTGAACTGTGGAGACACATGGGGCTTATTTCTGATGTGTGTTTTCTGTACCTGAGTGCAAATCCCAATAATCCCTGGAAAATGGGTTAGTATCATGATTGAACCTCGTTCATTAGCTGGCCAGTCTTGAGGAAATTTTGTTAAAGGAAAACTTGCCTGTACTGATGTTTTTAACGTAGCATGCTCATTACTTAGCGCAGACCTGAGATGTAATGAGCTGGTTTACAGTTCAGTTGTGTTTGTATTAAAGTAGTATTTGCAGTTTCCACGCTAAGAGCAGATGAGAATCTTTTAATCTAGAGTAAATCTTTAGGAAGTTCACTGCTATTAATAGCTTACTCCAATTTTGCATGAAATCAGGATATAAGCTGTAATAGAAGATACAGGAATTGGATCTTCTTATACGGTGCATTATACCATTACCATTAATACCAATGTATTAGACTGTGTAATATAACTATAATTTATCTTAAGAATCTCACCTTTTTTTTCCAGTAGAAATTGGAATGTTTTGGCTGAACTTAAATCCCTTCCCAAATGACATAAACGGAACCAAGACAGAATAGAAAGTTATGCCTATATAATTATATCCATTTGTGCTCTTGCCTTAAGTTACAGGGAAAATGCTTTCCCAAGTAGGTCGCTTAATTTTAGAAGAATTAGTAACAGATATATCGCTATTTATTTCTGGGCATTTACTGAGGCTCTGCAACACATGACATACACAAAAGAAATATGTTTTAGTTGTTAAAAACTGAAAACATATAAAACCTTGTCTCTCACACCCCAGTTGGGTGGTCTAAAAAGGTTATGCACTCTACATAAAACCAGAATTTTACACACACACATACATATATTTTTTTCTTCTTCTAGTCCTTTTCAACCTGTGAAAAAAATAAAGTAAAAACCTGAGAAACAGGGGAAGGGATGGTGAGGCTGTGTGCGGGATTACGAAAGGGGGTGACTAGTCAGTGGTTTGTGAGGGGCTGCATTTGCACCGTGCTGAATTTTACAGAAACCTTTTTCCTAGGGCTGCAGAACCCACTGAACATCTGGAGGTCATGTTCACACCTGGCTGCCTAACCTGTGCTGTCCTGCTACCCGGGAGCACCAGCCTCATTTGTGGGGAAAACATGCTGCCTGAACCTAAATTGCTCACGCTCAGCACTGCAACCCCTGTCGCGGATGATCGTAGCCTGGTAATGTACAGGGGTGGCGTCATCAGCGCAGGCACGGAGCATGCTATCTCAGCAAATTCCTCCTAGTCTCTGCTGTGGACTTCTGCAGGCACAACGGCATCTGCTGGGGCCTGCAGAAGGGCACTCTCAGTGTCACAGCTTTTCTGGCAGAAGTCCTTTGCATTGATGCTATTTATAGAAAAAAAATTCACTTTTAGTAGTATGACTTTCCCCATGGGGAGAGGTTTTCCTGCAGCAATGCAGTAGTTCCAAGAGTGCTCTATTTACTGCTGAAAAATACTGATATTCCTGCAGGCTGGAGCACCATACACACAGCTCCTACCTTATCGCAAAAGAAGGTGTTTGTGATATCACTTATTTTACCGTTCCTGAACAAAATAAGCCACCTAAGCAGAAACCTGTAGAGTTTTCTCTGTGCTGAGGACATCTGCCAGCAGAGCTATCTCAGTCCTGGATCTTGCCTCACCACACCTCCCTCCAGCATAGCTGTGGCTGAGCAGGTTTGCCGTGCAGGTTTCTAGCATACTGCTGTGTCACCAGTAAATGCCTGGATAATTTTTAACCTCCCATGGGATTGGTTTATCAACTGAAGGTGGCCAAAATAATTATACACACTGCTCTCTATGAAAACTGGGTCAACAGGATAGTACTTCTTTTTATGTCCCGTCAGGCTTCTTCAATTTACACCTAGGGTCAGACTTCAGGGAGAAAGATGTTTGAGCTAATGCGAGCAGCCATCACACCTCTTCAGGTGATGCCACCTTTCTAATGCATTTACTTCCCTCTAATTTTGCATCATAATGTTGACTCTGATACAATCATTGCTCTTGAAAAACCAAGAAAGGAGAGCCCAGAGGAAAAAATATTGATATTTATTTAAAATGAAGTATAGTAGATAAATGTGCACCCTCATTATGTCAGGGCATGGAGAAGCATGGACTTCCAGCATTGCAGCTTTCCAGCCAGAGATCCTAGGGGCTAATGTGGTTACGCTGGCAAAACTCCACGTTTAGGAGCATATCTTTCTTTGCCCATGGGATGTGGTTTTCCCACACCAGTCCAGTATGCACTATGCATGTGTGTGCTGCATCTAGGAAAGCCGTAAGGTGACAGAGCTAGTTAGCTAGTGGGATTGTGATCATTTCCACTGGGAGGTGGTGGTTGTTTGCTTCAATTTTGAAGCACCAAAACCTGAGAACCGCAGTGTCGGCCCAACGGTTTGCCAGACCTTGATATCGGTGACTTCTGAAGAGGAGTAGGGAAGTGTCAGTAATAATATGTCCCTAGAGTATGTTTCTTTGTAATCTCCACCAACACGTGGTTGGCTTCTGCTTTTGTGTTTTCATTCCCCATTGAGTGCAATGCTGGGTCCTGATAAAGATCTTGCACCTTTTGGATTCTGGCTACTTTCTCCACCTGACTGGCTGTGTCTGTGTGCTGGTGCTCAAAGCAGGCCAGGACCTGCTCCAGCCCAGAGGGCAAGAGGCATGGCATGGCTTGTGCTCAGGGAATTAAGCCTTACTTCTCCCTAGAGCAGGGTAGTCTTCTCTATAAGGCCAAGAGAAACCGTCCTCGTGGCTGTGCTTCGTTTTCTGGTGTTGTTCTGGTGTTGACTGATGATAAGAATGGAATCTGCAGATGTTTTTACCCTTAAAATACCTATCTGCTAAAGTGCAGTTGCCTCTGGTTTGCTAGGAGCTCTTGTGTGTTGGGAGACATGGTAGGTAGCCATAACTTCTCTAGACCATTAATTCTTTTACAGGCTTCCACTATGTCACTCCTTGTTTGCATAGTCTCCGCAGGAAACAGATGCAATCGCTTCCATCTCTCCCCATGCTGACGTCTTTCGGTGCCACTCATCGCTCTCATCAGCTGTTCCTGAACCGCCTCTTACTCACAGTTGGAAATTCAAAGCTGGGCTCCTCCCCAGCTGCCTCCTTCATGTCCCTTTCTCCCCCTCCACATCACCAGCATCACTCCCTTTGAACGAAGGCATTGTGATAAGGTTTACGAGGTTACTTCCCATTAGGATGAGGGCACCCAAGCCCTGCAAGTCTGAGGACCATCTGCTGCCTCTGAAATGGGCACGGGGCAGTCACTTCTAACAGAAAGACAAGTTTAGGTTGCTTCAGCACTGAGTTGCCACAGTTTGTGAATCAGAGCCCTCAAATACGTGCATAAACACTAATTAAACCCAATTTAAAAGTGTCTGATATTTATCAAGCTTCATTTAGTTAGGCATCAAAATTAAATTATTGATTAGCTACTGAGTTAAGCTACATCTGTGTCATCCTCTAAAGCAAACAGCAGAATATCTACCTGGAGGGACTAATTCAATTCTCAGTCAACTTCAAAAAACTTTTGATTTGGTGTCACTTAGGTATATCGGAAGTCTGAAAGCCACAGGTTTGCATTTAAATTACATCTGAACTGAAATGTCAAAGTTTGAACTCACTGCATAATTCAATTCTCCCGAAAGTCAGAGCTTGGAAATTTGGATCTGGTTTGGTTTTTTTTTTTTTTTTTGGGAGTTTAAGACACAGGAGCCAGTAAAGCTTGCTTGCTCAGCAGCTTGCAGAAAGTTTTCTAAATCTGGCCAGATGAGGGGGGTGCATCAGTGATATCACTTGCAGCTTACGTTGTAATAGTTGTTGAAAAAAGGCCTTCAGAGGAACAGAATACAATAGAAATGCTGGAGCAGAGTGAGAACTGCAGACAAGGGTCTGGGATCTGGTCTTGGAAGATACCCAGTATTGGCAGCTTCACTGGAAGGCTACAGCAGACCGTTAGGAGACAGTCAATCTCTGTGCAAATGTTGTCTTAATCCCCAAAGGTTTCAGGATAATTTATACCAGCAAGCATAGGAGAGTTATCTGGGAATATAAAGAATTTTCTGGAGAGGAAGAAAAAGTAATGTTGGCATTTTTTTCCTTAATTACTCCATCTTGCTCTTCAGCACTATTTCTGTTTTAAATGGGGAAATATTAGCTGCGGATCTGCTGCTGCTACTAATTTTAAAATTAATAGCTTCTTTGTTTTTTTTCAAGTAGGAACTTTTAACTTCTTAGTAGTCATTGAGATATGTGGACCTTGGAGCCAACTGGAGTCTCACTATTTATGTTATGGTAGAGCCTAGAGATCATAATCAGTCTTCCAGGTGCTGTGCAGAGAGAGATAGCCTGCTCCAAATAGCCTCAAAATAGGTAAGGGGTGGAGGGGAGACAACAAAAAGGTAGAGGAAAGCAGTGTGAGTTCAGGCTGCCAAGCAGGTTGGAACTGGGAGCAGCAGAACTGACTTCTCTCTTGCATCCTCCATTGCCCTGTGCTCCAGGAGGGGTTTTCCACTGTTTTCCTGGGTGTTGTCTTTGCATAGTTCAAGCTGATTTCTAACTCACATCACTGACGTTCCCAAAACTCAGCCTACAACCTCTTTTTTTTTTTTTTTT
>VZTL01045287.1:0-10718 GCA_013400535.1 Scopus umbretta | reverse complement strand
TTTTTTTTTTTTTTTTTCAGGGAGTGTATATGTGTCAATCCCCCTTGGAGATACCAACCCCATGAAATAGAAATGTGGCCAGAATTTTCTTTGTAAGTACAAAGAATACCACTACAAAAAGCCCCGCTCCTATTTTTTATCACTCATCCAGCTGCCCTCCATAGCTTTCTGTTTGTATTTTCCTTTTTTAGTGGACAGCCTTATCACCAGGTGGAGGGTGAGGGCTGGAGCTGGGAAGAAACACCTGAATAAAGCTGACTGCAAAGCAGAAGTGAGTTGGCAATGAGGGTGGCAATAGTGAATTCTTCCTCCAGAGTCTAACTTCTACCATAAACTCTAGTTCCACTTAGTAACCTAAATTGCCTCAATTTTGTCCAGCTTCCCCACTTCACTCATATAAAGAGCGATAAAGGAAGACAAGGGTGAAATAACCTCTAAATAAAAGATGAGGTAATTTTGAAGGCACATTAGACTTTTATGTGTATTATGGCTTTTTATATAAGCCCACTGTGGGCTGCAGCATCTCCACTATGGAGCTGTCACCTGGTATTTTCTACTTTATGGCAGTTTGCATAAAATATGAGTGCCTCTGGTGCAAATTACTCAGAATTCCTTGCTAGCTTTCTGGGGTGGGGAAGGAGGTGTGTTGAGGGAGATGGTTTTGTTGTTGTCTCCTGTCTTCCTCTAACCTTAGCCATCATTTTCAAAGGAAATAGGAAACATCTGCATATGAATCAAAGATCTCACTGAGCTGAAAGAAGATGTTGCCCGAGCAATCTGCGGAACTGAATGTAGGGGATTGATGTGGGTGAAATTCTGGCTGAAATTCAGCGGTTTGTGTTATACTGACTGGATGATCCTGAACATCTGACCTTAAAATCTGTGAACCTTACATAGTGAGATTAGTGCTGGTATGGATGCTATAACAGTCCCACAGGTATAAATGTCTATTGGTCTGATATCTTACAAGTTTTAGAATTTCAGAATATTTTACACTGGTTGAAAGAGAGTAATTCTTGCAGGGATTGCTGCCTAGGAAATTTCTAATTTACCTCTTTTCTCCTTCATTTTCTGTTTTGTTTGGAGGATGAGCTGATGTGCTTTTGGCAAAGAAGAGTGTGAAGCTCAGGCATGGGACAGAGAGGCCAAATGCAGTAGGAGTGTGCTGTTAGCCATGACATGAACTACTCTTTAGACCAGGTTCTGTTTCTGCTCCTCTCCTCTTCCCCGAAGGGCACGGGGGAGAAGAGATTAGCTGTGTCACCTTTGATGGAAATCAACTTGCTTGAAGGGAATCCCTGGAAGGTCTAAAACCTACTTGGCTACATTCAGACTTGTCAAGTCTCTTGTATTATCTGGGAGAGCCTCTCAATTGCTCACCTCCTGCCTCATCCCAGACACTGGCAGCAAGGTGACCTGACCTCATTCTTGCTGTGGGACCTCAGGGGTCAGTGTAGCTTACCGGGGAAAGCTACTGCCTGTGTCAGGATTAGGAGATGCAGTGCTTGGAAACTTGAGTACGTATACTCACAGGTGACCTTACATCAAGAGGAGACTTGGTGGAAGAGACACTCTTCCAATGCTGCTTGTCAAACTATCTGACTTGTGAAATGTCACATGTAGGGTTAGAAAAACCAGAAATCTATAGGACTTCCAGCACTCTCCTCACCTCATTTTTTTTTGAGGCAGGAGGAAGAAGTAAATATTTCTGATCTTGTTGCACCACAACTGTCATTAGTTATGATATGTTCAGAGGCAGATGGACTCCAGGTCAAGAAGGAGGCAGTGATTAGCAGACTTCACCCCCCTCTCCCCTCTGGCTTACTTAGGCTGTAGAAATCCCCAGAAATGGGATTAAGTCATAGGTTTGATAAAGAGATCTAATCTTGTTGTAAAGGATCTAAGCAAAGTGAGTCCTCCTCTCATCATCACTTGGCAAACTATTCCAGTGTTTAATCATCCTTACCCCCAGGAAACTGCATCTTGTTTCAAGGTCAAGTTTATCACATTTCTACTTCAGCTACTGGAACCCTTCATGACTTTCTAGGAGGCAGTTTCCTCTGAGAGCTGATTTAACTCCCTGTTCTGAGCTGCCCAGCAAAAAGTGATGGGTAGTTTTTTGTCACTTCAGTTCACCGAAGTGACCTCTGGATTGGTCTAAGGAGCTCCCAAGCTGTCAGGAGGGTGACAGCTGGGAGGGGAGGAAGGACCAGCCAGGAGGGTGAGGAGAGAGTTCCTCCATCCCTGGGATTTACTAGTTATGCTTACAGTGGGGTAGAGAGGTAGGTTTAAACCCCCCCTCCCCCAGTTAGCTCAGTGTGCTCTGTTCTGGTGTATCAGTCATCCTTGCTCATTGGTCTCCAAAAAGAAAATTGCATTGATTGAAGGGGCTGGATTTACATCACAGTGCATCCAAGGGAGTCGGGGCTCCCCCGTTATGTGATGTGACACTGAACCCACTGCTGCACAGCCCCTACCTCACTCCTTCAGGTTGGCTGGTGGCTGGGTCCACCTAAGGAGCTTCAGCTGGTGTACCAAACATCAGGTGGGGCTCTGGGATCTTAAGCAATGCTTCTAGACTGACCCAAGCTGTCGTGAACGTTCCCTTATCCCCTCACAGAAGTGCTCTGTTTATTCTGCTCGGGCACCTGGCAAAAACTCCCTTGGCAGAAAGTTCTTTTGTATGGGTTTGTTTTGGCCCATAAAAAATGCATCCACATGAGGGGGTTTTGAATTGCCAGCTGTAGCCCTGGAGTCAAAACCTCAGACCTTTTCTAGCATGGCCATGGGCCTGGAAGAGAGTCAAACCTGCTGCCTGCTGTTGGCTGAACAAATCACTTATTATTTCAGCCAGAGCTCTCCAGGTCCCCTGGCCTGCCTTGACCCTGTGCTCCTCAAACCATTATTGCTACTGTGACAAGGGAAGATTCAGGCCAGCCGTCTGAGAGGGGCCAAAGCAAACGAGGAGGAGGCAACACGTTCTGGAGCCCCAGAGCCAAAACCTCCGTGTGCAGCCTGCAGGGAGCCAGAGACCAGGGTCTGGGGCTCTGGCCATCTCCTAGCACTGGAGCCAGAAGCCAACTTCGCGTCGCTGGAATCCAGCTGCAAGGGAGGAGGAGGTAAATCTCTGGAGTCTTCTGCTGAGTAGTTTATTGATGTCTTGGTTAACCACTTGTGGTACGAGCCAAGTATGTCTGTGAAACTGACTGCTCCAGAGCTGCCAGACTAAGTACCTGCCATTTCAAAAGAGAAAGATGGATGAGGGAGAAAAGAAGAGCATATATTCCTGTTTCTAGTCCTGTTGGTTAGCATGAGGGAGTGAGAGACATGTGTGTGGTGGGGTGAGGACATTTTTGACCGTATATTCATTATTGTCATGAAATTACTGTTTTTTTTCCAAGTAAAGCATATAGTGCCACTGATGTCTTGCACAGCATTGGAGACATAGAAAAATGCAATGTCCTCAAATGCCTCAAGAAAGTTTTCCTTAAGTGTGTAGGGTCTTGACACAACTCCATCTGAGGATACTTGGTCCAACCCCTTCAACATTTCTATTGAAGTGCCAGCCTGTTGGTGGTGTCTTTTCACGTGGTCTTCTAAAAACTTCTTTGCAGTCTTTGCAGCATTGTCCTTGAACCATCTAAAAGAAATAGTTTTACAGAGGTATCTGGCACATATTTGCTTGTGGCTCAGTCCTCTGGTTAAAAATTGCTAATGGGTATGGACAGCCTTGTCATCCTGGATGTTCCTGTCTTCCCCTGGCTCACCTTCACTACTGAATAATCTGCAGCCTTTCATCTGTGCAGAAAGGAAATGTTGCAAAACTCCCTGTGCCATCTCCAAGCTGGCTCCCAGGTTAATGAAAGAGGGAGTGTCTCCATGTTCCTGTGTGTTGACTCAGTAAATCTAGAAATGATCCTTCAGCTATCGCTGCATTCCTTAATAATTTTTTTTTTGGGTGGGTAATCTGTTGAAGTGTAGGAAATGTTGATAATTAGTAGGGCTAAAAAGAACCATCTACTTGTGCTTGTTTTGATAAATGAAAGGATTTTGTGGACAGAGGAGTAAATACTGGTTAGAACACTACAAGTTCAGCATTCAACTAACTAAAGTACTAGATAAATAAAGCTAAAACAATTATTCTCAAGCACCTGCTGTTCAATGAAAAATATCATTGAAGGTATTTATGGTTATCACTGAAGGGTGAAGGTCACTCACGAACACAGGCAGATTGAACTGAGATGACTGAGGCAGTTACTGCTTCTAGGGGCCCTCCCTGTTTCTCTCCCGGTGGTCATCGTTCTTTTGAAATGCTTGTGAGGCTAATCTTGAACTACCATGGCTGAAACCCCAAACCAAGGCTTACTTTCATATGCCTTGCTGTAAACTGCAGTGGTTTTGGGGCATTTTGTTCGGCTGATCCAGTGGCAGAGATGGCAACCTCCGTGAGCAGTAACTGCTCTAGCCATCTCACTTGTGTTTGAGACTAACATGGTAATTGACTGATTTTAATTTACAGCAGCTGAAGATGTGGTCTTGCCTTGTTTGATTTCTGAAGTCATGTGTGGCTCTGATGAGTAAATACAATTTCATCACTGGTGCGGGAGAACCAAATCATTAGATCTGATCTGTATGTAAATAAATATCCATCATTAGCTTGGCCTCTGTTGTCTACTCCAGCCTTGCTTCTTTGTATAAGGACCACTGACATTAATAACTAGGGTTCAACCTGTGGCTATTTAAATAAGATCCTGAGTGATTCTTTTTCATAATTGCTTCAGCTGTGGAGTCTTCTCTCTGGAACCATTTGGTTATTGTCATCATTCAGAAAACCATCATCACTCTCAAGTAGTAAGTGTGTACCAGAGAAACACACACACAGTGACAGCAACAAACCTGTAGGCTTCTGCTCAGCTTGAGTTGCTGCTTGGTCCTTTTTGTTTGCCCAGCCAGTGCCCTAACCCAATGGCACATGGTGACATCTAATGTTTGAGTAACAGACCACAAGGAAACTCCCTATTGTATGTCTGGGTTGATGTTTTTATCAGAATTTGTTTTCTCTTGCTTTTCATCTTAAAAAAATTGTCAGTTGTACTGATTAACTTGTTTAATTTGCTCCCTTTTAGGGACACACTGTAATTGTTAGCTGTAATTTCAATCTAGTCAGCAAACTCCTTTTTTCTAAGCAGAAGCAATGGTGAGAAACTTAAGGATACTCATCTGCCTAATTTAGCAAGAAAGATACAGGGATGACTTGACTGTGAAACAGAAATACTTCCAGGAAAGAAAATACTGGGTGTTAAACTTTGCTCAGTCTAGCAGAAAGAGGCATAATCAGAAACAAAGGCTGGAAGTTGAATTCAAGTTTTGTCACTAAGGCAGTTTGGTTTTTTTGTTTTGCTTTGTTGTGCTTGTTTTTGGCTTTTGGTGGTGGTGTTTGTTTGTTTGTTTGTTTTTTAATCTGGGATAGAGTCCTGAAGGAAAGGACTGGATCTTCCATTTCTTGACATTTTCAAATCAAGACTGTATGCATTTCTGCAAGATGAACTTTAGTCAAACCCAAACCCCTACACTCAGCCCAGGAGTGTAGTATGTGGTTTGATAGAGTATGTCATACAAGAGCGAGGGTTAATCTTTTAATGGGCTTGTCTGGCTTTAAATTTATGAAGAAATATTTGGTGTTCTTGGTGTGCTTATAAGACTCTCTCGACTGCACCCTTGGTTGGCATAAAGCTTTGTAGTTCCTTTGACCTTGTCTTCTTGCTTTGATGGAGCTCTTTATATTAGCTGGGAATCTGTCTCTCTGTGCTCACCTTTAGGTGCTTGCTGTGCCCTACTCTGACACTTCAGCCTCAACTGCTTTATTGCCCAGAAAGGATGAAGGCTACTGATGTTAAAATGTGCTCAGGATATATAGTCCTTCTGCTTCTGCTTTTGTTCTTGTATGTCCTATCTTTCAAACTGGACATGGTGTCCAGATGTTGGCCTACAGATGGCTGTAGCTATTGAAGAAATTCCTGCATAGTTCATCAAGTTTTTTATCTGGACCTTTATACTTGAGGAATCCTTCAGGTTAGCACAGTTGCAGGTTACACAATATGTGGGGATGTTCTGCTATGGCTTGGGTAGGCAATCACATGGCTGAATTACTCATTGGAAAGCAGAATAATTAATAATGTTACATCAAATCTAACCTAATCTAAAGGTGTAGCTGATTATGTACTTATCAACATATTTTGCTGATATTTATCAGGTGGAAAGTTGTATCTTCGGAGATTAAAGGAAGAAAAAAGAAATCTTAATACCCAGTGACGAGAAGTATTGATGGCATCAGTGCAATCCGCAGATCTGACACAATATTGTTTCGGAATATGAATTTGCTAGTGGGTCCTTGCTGTTTCAGAGTATTAGTGAACTTGCTTGGCTCTGTGCACATGCTTGAGGTTTTGCTGTCAAACAGAATACCTTGTGGAGATCATCCACATCAACCCTAATCTGGCTTTTGCATGACTGTAAACAAATCTTCACACCAACAAGGAGCCAAACTGAGGTGCCAGGCTCCAGAGAGGCGCAGGAATCCATCTGAGCAGATGAGGTTTTGTGGTCGGGTCCTGCATTTAGCTGTGATATGGCAACGGGTAGCAAACACAGGGAACGCGGCAGGATTATGGGGTACTGATAGCAAGAAATCAGACCACGAGCTCAAACTTCGGTATCTACCTGTCTGTCTTCCTAAAGCACTCATTACCATTGCATGAGCTGGGATTGGAAATGAACATATGAATGCAGTTTATTACATCATATCAGAGGGTGGTGCCTCAAATAAAGGCCAAAGCAGAAGTTGTTGATGGAAAAATGTATCTACTAAAGGTATATTAAAGGAGAAAGAAGCTTTTTCTAAGATATTTAAGGTTAATGTAAATAAATACATATATTTTGGCTTCCTGATTTGCCAGTGCAAGGAGAAATAAACTGTAGGTTACTAAAACACAGCAAGATTAAGACAGTGAAACACCACTTATTACATTTTTTAAAAAAATTCCCATTCTTGCACCCTGTGGAAAGGAGGAAATCTGTTCAGTCACTGAGTGAAGGTGGTAACCATGACCAGGCTGAGTTTGGTTTGATGAAGATATTTGTTTGTCTGATTTTTAACTGTGTAATTAACAAAGCTTGAGGTGGGAGCAAAGCTTTCATTTTTTCAATTAGATTCAGAAATTAAAAGCCTTAAATGACTGAAAGTTAAGGGCAATTTGACATGCACTTTGTGCGATGCCAGATAATGATACTTTTTCTGGAGGGATAGTTCTTTTATGACTAACATTTCAAACATCTCATTCATACTGGAACATATGACTAAAAGCACAAAAGACTTTTAAGTGTGTCAGGAAGGGGCTGTCGTAGCTAACATCTAGGTTACACCAATTTGAGGAAGCAAAAAAGATAAGTAGATTAGCTGGAACCAAGTCACAGATTTCTAGCTAGAGAAGGTTACAAACTTATGCAGTCAAACATGACATTTGTTGTATTAATTTATATTTGTGAAATGTAAAGGTGGCAAAGTTGATTCAGTAGGCTTTGATGGTATCGAGTTATATAGATCTTTGGATATGTACTAGATGTTTGCTCAGAGACTTAAACTTCAAACCTGGCAGAGCTGAAGTGTGACAATGCACCTTAGATTGTTTTCTTTTCTGTCACTTAATACCGTTGCATTCATTTTCTCCAGAGACTTCTCACTGAAGAGATCCTCATCCACCTTCTATCATTAGATAATGGCTAGCCCCAAAATGTTTTTAAGACAAGGTACTAATTTCAAGACTAGTGCAAAATATTTGTAACAGGACCTGAAACTTGAAAGAATCCAGAAAAATTTTTGTATTCATCCTCAACATAACAACTGAGTTGGTTTTGCACTTGGTTTTGAAAATTCACTTTGTTTAATCCATCTCTCTGTCCAGTGCCTGCTTTTATTCTAGCAAACATGGGAACACCTTAAAATATATGTGGAAAGCAAAGGTAAGGCAAAGAAAGGCAATGTAATTCAAGGTCATATAGGAAGCTTGTATTCAGCTCCCTGTTCTGCAACAGGTTTTGTAAATTCTGTCCTAATACTCTAACTACTGGATTAACCTTCCTCTTTGAGCCAACCCTTGATTTCTTTGACCAAGTGCTGCTCAAAAATATTGCTTTTATTTGAAACAACTAAGAGTGGGCACCCATTTGAATTGAGATGGGAAAAGGAATTCAAGCATTTTCTCACAATTCATCTTTAAAGCAATTTGCCATTTCCTGAGGCCAAAGGAAGTAGAAAAAAAACATTAGACTCCTGACTAAAATTTGTTTCTCTAATTTTGTGCTTTTACAGATAAAAGACCCTTTGGTTCTCTTGTCTCTGCCATAAAATGAAAAATTTCCTTAAGAAATCCTATACATTTTTTTCCACCAGCACCACATTCTTTTTGCCTTACACACACTGGATTTAATGGGTAAAGGCAGAAAACACTTGCAGACAGAAAACCCTTGCCTTGGCACAGTGAAAATGGCAAATCACTGAAAAGCGAGCAATAAATATTTTCCTCATGCCAGAGCTATAAAGGAGGCAAACTGGTACCATCAGCATAAATGATATAGTTGCTGCTTGTATTTACATTTCCTGAAACACAAACCTTTTCGCCATCCCCCTCCATTTCAGAGACCCAGCGTGCTCGGCAGTGATTATGGGCCCTGGATCAAATTTTTGCTTAGAGGTTTTTGCAGCTCTTCCAGAACAATTTGCGCCAGAGGAAACGTCGTGGTGGGATGAACACAGTGCTCCAGCCAGAGTCAGCACTTGAAGTTACAAGGACCATAATCACTCTGAGCTTTCTCTGTCACCAACATAGAGAGGAAAACATCATGGGGAGGCAATTCTGATTTTTTCCGTCTCCACTGAGTGTAGAGGGAATCTTCAGCCTGCATGAGATGGGATGAATCCAAACCTTGCTGCTTCTATGAATGCAAGAATTCCTGTGTCCATCAGCTAGCTGAGGAGTCCACAGAGAGGTAGGAAGGCTTTTTGCATCCCAAGTCTTGAAAATAAAAACAAAAATAAATGCTCTTTTGTGGTTTAACTTATTTTCTAGATTTTAGGACAGGATTTTTAACCTTGTTTTCAAAGAAAAAGAGGCTTGTGTTATGACGCGCTATTTAAGTATGTCCATGTGTCTTATGCTGGTTAATTTTGAACCTGTTTTTGCCTCCAGTCATATTTGGTTGAGGAGAATAAGACTGCAAACATAACTAGGTTCTTTTAAGTTTAGGTAAAATTATCAGTCAGATAAAAAAAGTGATCCTTGAACATGCCCTCAGCTGTGGAAGAAGGAGACAATCCACCCTGGAGAGGGGTCCTGTAGACACCTCAGAAGAACTGTCTCGTCTCTGTCTTTCCTACTCTATTAGCTTTTAGCCACCTTTCTGCAGAAATTTTTCTCAGAGCACACTTTTCTAAAGGCTGTCCCTTCAAATTGCTCAGGAAAAGCCTACATAAGCCCTAAACTAGCCATTTTCAGCAGCAAGATTTGGCACTTTCCTTCAGCCAGACTGAGTATTATTTTTTCTTGTTATATTTTCCCTAAGCTTTTCTTGGTTTGTGTTCTCAGATGTAAAAATGCTGTCTAGCTGAGGGAGCCCGACAAAACCCTGTTCAATGGCGAGGGAAGAGCTAAACGCTGGCAGTGATGTCTGAGATGGGTTTGATGCAGATGCTTTTAATCTGGTGTTTGGAAGAACCCACAAACGCAGGAAAAAATGTCTCTCTAAGCTATATAAAAACTTAAGAGCCAAACAGATGTGTGATGTACAAGTTATGTACCATGGGTGAAGCTTTAAAATTTTAGAACTATTTAAAACTCTTGTAAATATTCATACTGTAGGCTCAAGGATATTTAAAATTTGAGTTTTGCTTTTTGTACAAAGGGTGAATTTTGTTTTAGACATAGAGTGGGAGGTGATCTCCTGGTTCACTAAACCTGTTCCCATTCTGTTGGAGGCAAATATGTCATAAAAATGTCTTTAGTAAATTTATCAAGTTTCTCCATAACTCTGTTTATGCTTTGGTGTTTTTCCTATGGAAACTTCTAGGGATTAATTACTCTGATAGAATTTTTCTTCCAGTTTCCAAGCTGACTGTGTTCATGGCTGGTGTGTACTCGATTCCCTCTGGAGTCAACAAAGTCCTTCAGCTTAAATATCTTTTTTCACTCCCTAGTACAGTTATAGGGGAAAAAGAAAACTGTATTCCTGACAATGTGTTTTGCTGGACTGAGCAAGAAAAATATTTCTCATTTGACAATATGGATTATACTAGTAAATTTTCTTCCTATCTATTCCCATTTTAATTTGCTTTGAGAACATGTGGCTGAAATTGTACACATAGTTCTCACAGTTTTTTGTAGTGGCTTTAATCCCACTTCATTTTTTCTTGAAGAATCGCATCCTGTAACAGTTTAGGATTGCATTTTCCTTTTTCACGTTTGTAGCATAGTGGTGGCATATAGTTCTCTGCTGACACACAATGTCTTCTGCCTCTCTTTCCTAAGCCCCTATTTGTGATAAATATTAGTGATGTTAATTCCCAGATATGGGACCTTGCATTTAGCACTTTTGCATTCCAGTCTGTCTCTATTATTCAAGATTCTCCTTGTATGATAGTCTTGTGCAACACAGTATAAACCGTG
>VZTL01045280.1:0-16538 GCA_013400535.1 Scopus umbretta | reverse complement strand
CTAATAAGATCCCTGTACTCTTCAAAAATCCAATCCCTGTACTCTTCAAAGTCCAACCTTCCAGCTGGGTACACGACGTGCTTCTGACTTTCTGAACGTGGAGCTGCTGTTTCTGAAAGACGTGAAAGTGCAACCACAGACAGAGCAGTGCCTTGGCAGGAGCTGAACACTAAGTGTAAAAAAAAGAGGCACTGGTTGCAAGATGGTTCCTAAGCAGCTTCTGATCTGTGTGAAGCTGCAAGTTTGTGGTTTCCCAGGTATAAGCTAAAAATGGCTTTTAGTCATTAAATCATTTTCTCCTAACCGCTCTCCAATTCTCTTATTGACCAACAAAAGCAAAACTTCGTCATGCAGACCCTTACACAAATTTTGGATCTGCTTATGGGTTTAGCAAGTTCACAAGGGTAAGGACCAAATAGGACAGAAATGACATGAGATTCCCAACGAGAGAAATCCCGCTGCCGAAGGCAATGGTGCGAGCTTGTGTCCCGGTGTTTCAGAGAGCATCTGGTGAGAACTGGGTAGAGTTTGATTCCTGGTGCTGGTGCACTCCAAAGGCCAGCATCGTTCCACCTGGACGGCCCGGCTGCCTCTTTTGGGTACGCTGGGTGTGCAAAGACCCTGACCACCGCCTCTGTCTGCCGAGGCTGTGTGTTGCAGCTCTCCCCTTCCGTGTCCCAACCCAGAAGGGAAACGCTGCTGTCAGGCCCTGGATTTCTCGGTTTTATTTGCAGAATCAGTGATGTAATTTAAATGCTTTCACTCCCTCTGCTTTCGCAAGAGGCTCACAAATTGCTAGAAACAAAACTGGCTGTAGCGGCTCAGAGCCCAGGAGGAGACAAGCGTGACCGGCACGGGCAGCAGCCGTCGAGGCCGGCACAGGCGATGGGGAAAGGAGAGTCGGGCGAGGATGCGTCGAGTTATTCTCCTAAGTGAATTATCGCAGAACCAAAGGTCTGGTACTCACTCACTCTGATTCTCCCTGACGCTTTCATTTGCTTTTGGAAGGTACAACAGCTTTTCAGCTACGAACATTGTTACTCATCTTACTTGTAAAAAAAATAAGATTTAACAGTGAGCTCTAATGGCACGAAGCAGAAATCTGTCTCACAGAGGCAGGCCATCCCAGCGTTGTCAGCTCACGCTGCCCTCACACCCCTCGAGCACACCTGGAACCGCTCCTGCCGCTGACCGCTGCCTTCACGCTGCCGTCACCCCACCGCTCATCAGATGCAGCTGGGGACCAGAGCGCCGCCCCAGCCTTTGGTTCTGCTGCCTGTGGCCGTCGGGGTCAAATCAAAGCAAATAAGGATGGAAACATGGCTCTGAACTCACGTAAAAGCACCCGCTGGCACCAGCTCCGTGCCCGGGAAGTGCCAGCCGAGGGGTGCCCGGTCAGCCCCCCCGCAGCGCGGGGACTGCGCACGCGTTACGTGCTGCTGTTAGCTTACCCGAGGAGGCGGCTCTGCTCGGCTCGCCGAGGCGGCGGGTGGAGCGAGCACAGCCTACAGCCTTCAGCTGCTGTCCTCCACCTTTAAATGCACCCAGAGTTGTACAAACGCCTCCGGTGTACCACTTCAAAACCAACTACAGCTCGCCGTTTCCTCTTTCCTCTGAGCAAAACCATACTAGTTATCTAGAAAATCCAAGTTATCATTTACTCAGAGCAAAACACACCGATGAAAAACCACAGCAATACAGCCTATGCAAAGCTTCTGACTAAAAGTGCCAGGAGGCCGGCTGTTTTCTATCACAGGCAATGCAATCACAAGTGAGCTCTTCTGGGAAAGAGTATTCAAAGACGGGAGCATGCAACGATTCCGATGCTCGAGTCTTACTCAGTTACCGTTCTGAGTCATTGAACAATCTGAATTTCTATGCAACGTGTTAATGCAAAAATTGTTTCTTTTTTATGATCTAGGTGATGCACAAACTCTTTCTTGCTTGAATGTGATGTAGCAGGACGTTTCTACCCAGCAACAGTGCCCAAAAGCGTATCAGACCATGCTGCCGTACCTGGCTGGTTCTTCTCTGCACACGTGGTGTCCCCGAGCTCCCCCGTATCCTCCCAGTCCCCAGGGATGGCAAGCAAAACTCTACTGGGTGCAAATTATACTAAAACTATATTGAGCAGGTAGGTAGCAAGATCCGGCCTGTCAAGTACGAAATGTTTTCCACAGGGAGGCGGGTGTTTCATTCCAAGTTGAGCAGACTCAGTTAAGCAGAAACTCCTTCTTGCTGTTGGTAAAAGACCTGGTCAAATAAGAAAAGATTTCAAGCATTTATGCCAATGTTTTCTCAGCCTCTGCTTATTCACAGGAGCAAGTCTCTTTAATATTCTTTTTCTTTTTCTTTTTTTTCCCACATAAATCCAACAGGTCCCTATACCCCACCGATGCACTCCATTGCTTCTTTGTTGTCCCTAATGCTGCCCAAAATGAGAGTAAACATGCAGATCCTCACCCATTCTGTTTGGATGCAAAGGGTGACGAGCTGATGGAGGTCTCACCTGCAGCAGGAGTGAGAGACCCCGTCCTGCCGGGAGGCGAAGGAGCCCTCGCAGCTCCCCCGTGCACAGGGCCACCCCGGGCCGAGCACCCAGCCAGGCCGCCCCCCTTCTACCCTCCTGGGCTCACGGCCCCCAACAAATGGCAAAAATACCCTGGCAACCCACTTAGGCGCAGGCGAGCCCGCAGCCCGTCGCCTCTGGCAGCCTTCCTCCTTAGGGTGCCTTTTCAAACCACGGGAAAGAAGCTCGAGCGTGTCTGCGGCAGCTTTGGGAGGGAGCGTGGGGAAGGCGCGTGGCCGGGGGCACGGGGCAGCCTGCCCAGCTGCCTGCCAGGACTCGGCATCCCCCGGGAACAGCGAACCCCACACCTGCACCTTCCACAAAAACACGATGCGTGATGGTTGTTGGGAGATTTCGGCAGTGACGTTGCTCCTTCCGACTCGCTGCTCTGCTCAGCTGCACCCTGTGCTATACGGGACCAGTCCCCTTAACGTCCGTGTCCTCCACGTTGAGCACCAGCCCTCCCGGACCCACTAGCGTCCTTCACCGGCTCCTGCTAAGCCAGGGCTGTCGCTAAGGGGCTGCTCTGAGCCAGGAGCATCCAGCAGGCGCTCGTCCCCCGCCACGTGCATGAGCCAGGGTGGTCCCCACAACCGGGGCGTTAGCAGGATCCAGCCGCATAGGAGATCGCGTGGATTTTTGCAAGCAGAGTTCACGGGGGAGGTTGGTCAGGGAGCAGAGCCTTGGCTGGGCCGATAGACTTGGTAAGAGATTTCCATCATTTATTTTGGCAAAGGAAAAACTATGTGAATAAGAGCTCAATGACCTCAGCCACTTCGTCTGCTAACTCAAAACATCTCCTTCCCTACCTCCCTCCTAACCCAGACCCGGAGCAGCCCGCGTGAGAGAGGCTGAGCTGCGGAGAAGGTGGGATCCAACTGCGACCCGCTTGTCCAGAGAAAGAGCACGTGTTCCCAGCTGCTGGAGGAACTGGGGAAAGCCATGCTGGAAGCAGATGAAACCCTCGCAGGGTAAAGGAGGACACCCGTAAGAGTCAGACTCGGCTCTTTATCGGCAGGGTCACATCCCGCAGGCACGTGCAGCGAGCGCTCCTCCCAGGGCAAGGGCCGCAGCCATCACCCCCCTCCCTCCGGCAGACATGGGCACTTTGCACACTTTGCACTATCTCTCCCACCAAAATACACGTGTGGAAGCAAAGCAAGACCAGAGAGCGTGAATAAATTAACACTTTTTAGGAAGGGACAGCCTAAGCCCACATGTGGTATTAGGGCTTACAAATTCATATACCTCACTGAGTCAGAAGCGTTTCATTTGTTTGCCTTCATTCAAGAAGATTAAAGCAGAGGAAATCAATGCAGAACCAAGCGAAATGTTGTGTTGTGGTAGGACCTGGGAGACAATCTTGCTGCCAGCGTGCCCGAGGTGCAGCAGCCGTGGCTGCAGAGGGCTCAGCCATGACCCGTGGGTAGGTTCAGCACCTGGGCCGCGGGTGGTTGATGCTCACCAGCTGAGTGCGGCTGCCACGCTCAAATGAAATCATATACAAGTGCTCCACAGGCAAAGGAACAAGCAGTCCCACGGGTCCAACTCAGCATCAGGCACTACTCCAGCTCCTCTTCCAGGCAATGAGTCACTCGAAGACTCTCTGTCTTGGTCTACAAATGGACATGAGTAGGGAACCTCAGGAGACCACAGCTGGGTGAGTCACTCCACCCCGGCCAGAGAAGACTCAGAAAGTTCAGCAGGTGCCACAAGGTCTGTTCTCTGGTAGTCTGGATGGGCAGCATGATACATCCAATCTTCCATCATCTTTGCAGATACAAACTACAGACACCGACAGCAATATCCTCTGCAGCTTTAATGAACGATAAAGCGCTCCAAGGCCCTAAAAGATTAGGAACTACATGAGGGGCCCTTGGTATCTGCTCAGCTCGCTTTTGCATAATTTCACATCACCATCAGGTTTCAAATGTTGCAGGGCTCCCACTCCCACATCGGAGCACAAGGCATCTTTGAACCCAGGCCCTATTTTGTAGGTGGGGGCCTGATGCAGCGAGTGCTGAAGGAGAAACCACCTCCCAGTCTGGGGTCTGGTGAACCCTCCTAGATTTGGCTATTCTAATTTTTTTTTTTTTTTTTTTCTTCAATAAAAGTGCACCAGAATGGCAGGGCAGTGAAACTCTTCCAGTTGTCCTCATCTCCCGGGGGCAGAAACACCGGGAAGCAGGAACATAAGGGTGTTCCGAGCAAGAGCTCAGCCAAGCCAGCAGCACAGCTCCACCTGAAGCCCATCTCTTATGGCAGCACGAGGGAAGGAGCAGCGCTCTACTCTTTTCAGGTCACAGGAGGGGAAAACAAAAAGATCATTTCATAAACACTGCTCAGAGGTGCCCCAGAACAAACAAGGGAGTTAGAAACACCCGGGGTTACACGGAGGGCCCAGGCAGGTCTGCCATTTCTGACCCACATCTTGATCCAAAACACCTGGCAATGTGCATTTCTAGCCCAAAACAACATGTTGCAAAACAGCTTCACCCATGCTCTCATTCGCCAGCAAACAGCCCTACACAGGTTTTTTCCCCCCCAGTATCTGGGCTGCATGAAGATTCACAGCAGAGCACACCGCAGGCAAGAGTTTAATCAGAGACGTGAGCTGTGGCCATGGGGCTGCCCACCCTCATCCTGCAGCCTTTATCACATCCCTGCTGCTGCTACTGCCCACCTGCCCCAGCAGCTGGAAACTAAAACTGCAACCGTGTTCCTTCCTCCCATCAAAGAGCGGGGTGCTGGTTCATGCTCTGGTTACGCCTGCCCACACACAGCAACGCGCTGCAAAAAGAGCTCAAGTCACCGGGACCCTGATTTCCCATACACGTTGCTGATGCAGTTGCGAGGCCTCGGAGCATAGGAGAACAAACAGATTTCAAGGAAAAATAATTCTTCAGCTGCACAGTGAGTTTTGACCCAGTTGATGCTTAACATCAAGTAGGCAGCTTGGTTTCATCCTTGAATTTCTTTCAAGGACTCATTAGAAATTTCAAAAGAAACATCCCAAAGCGTACACTCGAGCCAAAGGCAGTCTCCGAAAGCTGGAGAACACCTGGGAGCCCTTTTCTCCCAGGGCTTTGCAAACAAAGTCTGTCCTTGTGGTGATCCTGTGTGCAAAACAGTAAGCGGAGTAAGGCACGGGGTATGGACCTCCTGGTCAGCTCCCAAACGGCACCGCAGCGGGTAGGTGAGATTCTCCTCTCACCTGCCCAAGCATCCCAGAGGATACGTGCAAAGTGCTGGGGTTAGCCCTGTGCCCTCAGGTAGTCCAAGATATCCAGCATCTCTCTGGCACTCGCTATGAAAACGCTCACTTTCATTACTCTTCCTTAACATGCCTTTCTTACTCTCCTCAAACAGCACGTAAACACATGGATGCTCCCCAGCTATGGATGATCAGAATTCGTAGCCAAGCTGGGGTTACCCCAAGATTACTGAAAACCTATCGTTTGTCACGGGATGCGAGAGGGAGCAGCCGCTATCCGTGCGCATCGCAGAGGTGCCGGGTGCGCGTGGGTTAGCCGTATCTCAGCATTACTGTTGTGCTGTATGATCTTCACACTCTTGTCCAAAGACACCAGAACGACATGCTTGCTTTCTGGGCAGCATGTCCCATGACAGTCCCCAGAAAGCTCCTGACCTGTGCACCGCGGACCGCATGCAGGTTAGGTGTCCGCCTTTGCCCTCATGCTGCTGGCAGTACAAGGCTGGCAGAGCCACACAGACGCCTCTCCAGAGTTACAGCGATGTTGTAGATGAGAAGGGAGGCCAAGACAGAAGCTGGAATCAGATCAAACATAAGGGTATAAGCATTCCTGGGGCTGCATCCGTCTGCAAGGACTCACCTGGAACCATCCTCCTTTTCTGGTTCACCTCCACCGCAGGGGGACAGGAGACAACCGTCCCCAAAGGGCAGCGCAGAGGCAGTGGCCACATGAGCATTTAGGAAGGGATTATCTGAACCACTACAGAGGACAAGTGCTGACCTCTGGTTAAACAAACACATCCTCAACACACACCATCTATGCAGTCTTTTCCCTCTGCAGAATGAGACAGATTCAGGACTAAACATGTGACATTGGTCTCTTTAAATTGCCATCACCTAGAGCTCACAGGTGTCAGGATTTGGCCCTTTTCAGCATCCCCTGACAGGGATTCCCCCTCTTTGGGCCAAAGGAGCACATACTGTGCTGAACTGTACCCCAGCATCATCACTGGTTACAGGAAGATTGGAAGGAAGAGGCTTGGGGGACAACTATATCCTAGGCTGACTCAAACACACACACACAACCCCCAACATCCTCATCTTAAATAAAACCTGGCATCATCGGGGGGGAAAAAAAAAAAAAGACCCTTCCTCTTCTCACATTAGGGATTTTATAGCTCAGCAGAGGTACACAACTCCTGTATAACATAAACACGGTCCCCCACCCAGAACAGCCCCACTGCTCTCTGCCGTAGCTCACGTAGCTTCCCTTGTCTGTCACAGCCAAACCTTGTCTCCACTCACACTACACGTTTTAGTCAGGATGCCAGTTTTCCCCTCTAAGGTGAAAACCTCTTCCTGAGGTGATTAGATAGGTGATTCTCACACGTTTTTCCACTGTACAGGCAAGAGAAGTAACTTCTAATGCAGAAAAGAAGGTAAGTACTTCACGGAGTCCACGCAGCTGAACATGTGTGCTTTAGGTGGTTTCCTAACCCAGCTGGAGGGCTGCATAATTGCTCAGTGACACAGCATATGTCTGCACAGTAGCATTCGGGCCAGGGGTTAAGAAACCACATGCTCAACCTGGATGCGGATTACTGGCATGGGCTGGGGATGGTGGTTCTTCTTATGACTACACAAGCCATGATAAGAGGCCATCTTTCCATGAGAGTCCACACGGTATCTGCTTTCATCAGTACTGGTTATGCAGAGCAGAGCCTTAAAGACAACATCAGCAAGCTAACGCTAACAGATGTGACCTGAAGATCTCTCTGAAAGGTCCCAAAGCACTTCAAAGTGTCTGGCAGCCACTTGTCCACAGTAAGCCTTCGTAGTGCATACAAATGTCTGTACTGAGTACCTAAACCCTGTGAAATAACGAAGAGTCTGCAGCAGTACATCAGGAGAACAACCATTTCAGTCTAAACAAGACTCAAGTACTTGCCACACTGGCAGAAGCTCCCTACCCCTAGACAGAGGAAGGCTTATTTATTCCAGCACAAGAATCTTTTCTGTTAGGTCTCAAAACCACCCCGTAGGCTTAATTTTAGGCTAACTGCCATATTCTGTTCATCTTCTAGAACGACAGGAGACAGAATAGAGAATATAATCTGCGAGACTACACAAACATGCCTAGGAGGTTACTGAATGCCCACGACTCACATGCTGTTTTCTCTAAAATAGCTGTTATTCATCAGACTAGCAGCAAGCGAATCCTGCACACCGCACAAAAGGAAGCTTAGCATTCAAGCAGCTCCACATCCACACTCATCACATCCTACTTCAGGGACAGACTGAAGAACTCCAAGAATAGGACAGAGTTTTTTCCCCAGAGAAAACAAGTAAAGTTAGCTGTAGAAGCTTGGTACAACACAGTTAACAATGGTATTTCCCAGCCAACTACATTATTTCAGAAGTGGGATGTGCAGATATTTGGCCAGAGTCCTGATGTGAACTTTATCTGTCAACATACCACGTTGACAGAAAGTCTAAGTATATTCCTCTTCCTCCCCCTGAAATCCGAAGTGTTCCAGCCAGAGATTGTGGGTTTGGCTCATCATCAGTTCTTCACATCTGTGAGCCTGTCATATGTTGACTGCTTGTTATAGAGCAAAACTCCACATTTCTTAAGTTTACATTATGCTGAGAGATTTCTACTAAGAAAACTAGAGGTCAACAATGAAATATTCTGAACAGCCAGCCAACAACCACAACATTCATGGCAAGCGAAGGAGCACTGTGAGATATTGGAGGGCAACTACCAAGCTGTGCTAGGTCATGAAAGCCTTTGGGAAAAAATCTTGCAGTTCCTATCGCTACCTGCTAGAGCTGTTCACACAAAGCTTATTTACGGGACTGGATGCTCCTCTCATTTCAGTGTCATTAACAACTAGAGCTCAGCAAGTCTCTGCCTGGGCAATCCAAGACCTCTCTCTCCAACTAGCTGTGTATGTTTAACAGAAAAATTAACACTTTAGTGAATACATGTACTTACATGTTGCATCTAAATGACTAAACAAGGAATAACCATTCAGTTTATAAATTTCTCACATGTGAAATTCAGGGCCACGTGAACATACATTGCTAAGTCACATCCCTTTATTACCAATACAATAAATTGATGACATCTGTTATACCTAACATGTAAACCCCTTCTGTTCCACAAGGCTTTCCTGCATTGCTTCTAATCCTGCCTGACAATTGTTTTCAGCATTACCTCATCTTAGCTCATTCAGTCTTTGCACAACAGAGCAATGGACAAGTACCCAGGAACCCAATGTTTGTCATATGACAGTCATGACTGCAACTGGATGTTTCAGTGTAATTATAATTTCTTTCACTTTCTCAAGCCAGTTTCATATGTTGGTATATCAACAGTTGCCCAAGCTAGTCTTCAAGCAGTAACTTATGGTTGTAAAACCATTACCATTTTTGGCTTTAAGTTCACCGGCAGTCACCCATATTCCCACGAAGTCCTGGCCATACCAGAAACAGCCAGCGAGAGATCTGAAGTCAATCCACCCTGCACAGTGGCACATCAATACAACAGTCTGGTACAAACAGCAAGTTTTGATATTTCTGAGACATTTATCTCTTTTTCCATAACTTTGCTCATTTATTTTTTTTTAAGCAATTAACTGTCATTTCTTCTGACTTACAATTCAGAAATGGGACTTCCTTTCTCTTGTGGACAACACTGTCCTCCATGTGTTGGCTTGTGGCCATTACACACATGCTGACAAAGCAAAAAGGCAAAGGAGAATCTGAATCCTTGTGCTAAAAGGGCATGATTACTCCCAGCCTGAAGGACAAGACAAAACCATGCTTCAGTCTACAAAAGTAGATTAAGATTTGCTTGCAAGACATCCTACCAACTTCAGTAAGTGCTGAGCAATGCCAGATCAGGTGTTCCTGTGGCAAAAATGCAGAATTTTATCAGCAGAGATGTCTACTTTCAGAATCAAGACTTGTCAAGACTGTTGGAAGTCTTGAAAAGCTTCAGACTGTTGTAGCTGCTTACATCAAAAATAGAGAGTACCCCACAAGAGAAGAGTTAACATCACTGGCAAAGTCTTCTCGTAAGTGTAATGATACTGAGATCACAGTTGCCGTTGGTCCCCAAATGTGCAGCCTGCCTGCTCCCAGGATATGTTACAGTTTCAATACACAAATTAAACCTTTCCAGCTTCAGTAGGATGTGCAACAGTTCTGTGTTGTGCGCTGGAGCCTTAAGTAAAGCACTGTGCAAAACCATGATGCATTTTCTACAGAAAAAAGGACAACAAAGCAACAGGCCCTTAAAGGAAAAAGTAAAGGTCCACTGCTCCCTAAAGCCAAGCACTGATATACCTATTAAGGACACAGAATAGAGGATCACTTTATGGAAAGAACATTTATTTTTCATTTCAAAACTTATGATCCACAGAAATACAATAAAATCAACATGTACACAAAAGTAAAAAAACCTTTGGTTCAAAGAAATATTTAACATCTAAATCTTCTGAGGTACAAAAGGCACAAGACCAGGCACCCAAACACACCGAATCGCCCACAGCACTGTTTGCACCACTAGTACAGAGAAAGTTGGAAGGGCAGAAGGCAGGTCAAAGGAGAACGGCAGGGAGAACACGGAAATAACAGCAACCAAAACACAAGTGTGTGTACAATGCCATTTACTTGCTTTCACAGGTGTTACATATTTTGTTGTCTTTTTTGGTAAAGTGCCAGGACTCTTGGAGAAAAAGATGGATCATTTCTTAGAAATGAACTGGAACAACCAACAGCAGAAAAGGAGACAGGGAAACAAAGGTCTGCAGCAGGTTGGGTTTCAGTCAACCTCTGTCCTCCCACAAGGTCTTAAGAATTCATTTCCTCTTTCGTGAAACCATTTGTTTGAAACTGTGGAACAAGGATGTGAAATCAGTTACCACCATGTACCCAGTGTGTGGATCACCACAACCCAGATGGTTACTTCAAGTAAAATCTCATCTCTCAGTCTGAGGATCCCTGCTTACACTTCTCTGCCCATCTAATGGGAGAGACATAGGAAGATGCAAAGGGCTGGGGAGAAAAAGGATCTTTCCAATTGCACAATTCTGGGGCCAACAATAACAGAGCAGTGTATTCTGGGTCTGGTATCATTTATAGATCAGTATGCCCTGGTACTCCAGGGGAATACCTCACAGGCTAGGGGAGGTGGGTATGGGAATAGATGACATGAAGCTTCTAACTGCTGAAAGCTTCTCAAATTCCCAGTGTCCAGACATTCACATTTACCTTGCAAGGAGCTCTCCTCCTTTTGCAGTTAAAGCTATATACAGATCTTTGTAGGAACAGATCTGATTCTAGTCAAGTGATAATTCAAGTCATCCTGATGCTGATACACTACACAAACCCAGTGACATTCTTACACATTTTGTCCTGTCATTGACACAAAACAAACTTACTAGAAAAGCTACAAGCTGAACAATGTAGCCCCTTGATACTACATGATACTGATGGTGGGAGTTTTCATTATGGCCAAATGACTCCAGTAGTTAAAATGGCAACACCCAGGTTGTTAAATGCTGTTATAAGGGTTCACAATATCACCAGCTTTGCATACACATGAGCCTTCCTTCAGGTTTTGCTCCTAGAGGAGTATTACTTACCCCATTTACACCCTACTAGTACTGGACAAGCTGCATGCCTTGTTCTATAATCACCCTCGCCACTTCTGAAAAGATTGTACCAAAACACTGCTGTTCCCTGAAAAGTGAAATCAGATCTGGATTAGTCAGAACCTTGTCAACATTATCATCCAGGTTACAGTAAGGGGAGGGAAAACACCTATGAATTCAGCTGCAGGCTTCTGTGAAGCACTTTAACATGGGCCACCACTGACAGCACATAAAAAAATCCCCTTGGTCCCACTCTATTAATTCAGTCACGTTCAGAGTAGCAACTCCTACCCCAACACAAGGTTTTTTTTGTTAGTAACAGCTCTACACAGAAACTGTTCGCATTCTACATTGTAAAACAAAGGAAGCAGCCCTGCAGCCTACAAGATCAGCTACAGCTGCCTTGATACAGAGCAGCCCATCGATCAGTTCAGTGAACAGCTCTGTCACATTAGCTGACATTTAAATGGATGCAGGACTGTACTAAGGAAGAGACAGCAACAGGAGAGAGGAGAAATCAAGCAAAACACAAACTGACTTTACCTTCTTGGGCCATATTGCTGCCCCAAAATCTGGGAAAACTGTAGCTCCTCCAGCTTCTACATCACTCATCTGAGGAAACAAAGCCCACAAACTCTGTCCACTTACAACGCTTTTTGTACATGCAGTCCCACAAACTAAAGTGCCCCAAGCCCTAAGAGAGAGATTTCTACTTGCACCTCTACGAGAGTCAGTGCTGAGGAAAGGATGCACTTCGACAAGCACGAACTGCAAAAGTAACAGTAGCTGCTGTTGAAGGCTTTTATTTCAGCTGAAGGCTTTTGTTTCCTCTAGATTATATGCAATCTATTGCACAACTAGCCATAAGAAGTTGTGTACCTGCAGTGTTAATAAGCTAGTATTCTAGAACAAGGGAGAGGACTTCAGAGTCAGTTTCAAGAATTTCATTCCAGTTTATGATCCAATTAGGAAAACAAGTGTCTGTTAAACCACACATTTCCTCATAAATTGAAACCATGTCTTGGGAACCGATTTTCCTAATTTAGCTTATGCATCTTGGTCAACCACTTCAAAAACTATACAAACTATTAGAAACCCTCACTTTCTGCACTGTTTCTACGCTCTTCACCAGTGATGTTATGCCACTTCAAGTGCTTTACGCATCTCAAGCTTTAATACATACAGCTATATGACTCAAAGGAAAAGCATGTATCTTTACGCTTCGCCCTTCTGCACTGGAATGAATTTAACCCTATTGAATTCATAAGTAATGATGGATTCACCATAAATTCTAGACTTGATCCAAGATGCAAAGTTCCTGGAAACACTCCCATTAAAAATAGAAAGTCTTTCCACTGATTTCAGTGAGTTTTTGATCAGATTCTAATTAAAAGAAATAAATGAGTCAGATCCAGTTCCCACCAAATTTAACAGCAGAACTACTAACACACTCCCCAAGTCCCCACATTCTCTATTTTAACTGGGATTTCTGTTTAAAGCAGATGTTATTACCACTCTGGTGTCCTCCTGCTTGGTACCTACAATAAAAGGGCATAAGATGCCATAGGTGCACACGTTTCTGCCCCTTCCAACTAGAAAGCATGTGCATGCAACTTTGCCAGTTAATACCCACATCTCAGCAACACAACCACGCTTTTTAGTAAGGGTGTTGGTACACGTATGATACATTCTACATGGGACATACAAGGGTAAGTCACCTTTGACCATGTACAACTGGCAGAGAATAAGATGCAGATCATTCACTCTAAATCAAGGCTTGTCCAAAACTGAGAAGCAAACAAAATACAGATAGAGACAATTTAAAATCAAAGCCTCTTAGCAGCAGACTTTCACAGCTACTTATCCTATTCAGATTCTTGTTTCGGAGATTATTTATTTCCTTCCCCACCGTATCAAGATGAAAGTATTTCTGGTTCTGTGTCGAGCTGCATTTCACACTCAAAATACCAGCTCAGCCATAAGTATTTCATCACAGAATTTTAAATTTGAAGTTGTATCCCTCCAAAGTTAGACACAGTAGACTAATTACTGATATAGTAAGTATATGTTGATAGATAAAATATTGTCAGAAGACTACTGTGAAAACATTAGGCCACTAGTATCAGTGGCAGTTATGCTCACAATTCCAGTGTACATGGTCTGTAGGCTGTATAATGCATGCAACTAACAAATCTTTTAAATTCTGCATTTGTAATCCAGGTGCACTGAGTTTATTAGCTAAGTCTCCTTCATTTGCTGAAGCAACAGCTACACCACAGTAACTCTAGCTTTGACAAACAGCTAAAAAAAAAAGGAGGCTGGCACAGCACAGCATCAAGTGCTGTCAAACAGTGGTGGAAGAACATGACTGTCCCACAGTAAATAGCTGATAGTCAAGTTCTCAAACAGCGTACCCCACGAGGAGCACCCCAAGCACCCGTCTCAGAAATAAGCCCAGTTCTCCTCTCACCAACAGGAATCCAATTAAAGTCAAAGATTACAAATAAGATCAAGTCAAAGACTTCATAGGAGAGTGGCCAAAAGGGGAAGCTGGGCCCTACATTCAAAGTTTTCTGCTCTGATGTTAAATACCACCAGAATTCTATCCACTCAAATGGGACAGCACCTGATGCTGCAAGAATAATGAAATCCCTACTTCCAGATGCCAGGGAACCTTTACAAATAACCAACTGCACAAGCTGTAAACAAGATGCTGCTAAAGTTACACTCAATGCATAAAGGATCATCATACTTACATAGTTTAAAAAAGTGGCCACACGATTTCCAGTCCCTAACCGCTTGAAAGCATCTGGCTCATCTTTCTATAAAATTAAATGAGAATAACTGCAAATTTCAAGCTCACAGACAGCAGACAAACAGAGGTACTTACATAGTTAAGAAACGTCGCTAGCCTATTTCCTTCCGATTTGAGTGTGCTGTCAAAGGGTCGCTGTAACAGACAACAACTTTAACCCAAGTTCCAAACAGGCTCACACTAGCGTTACATATGTGTAGCTCTGCAGAGAGATCCTTAAGCCCAGTTTCAAGAGTTGGAATAAAAAGAGGACAATTGATACAGGGCAACATTAAAGCCATTACAAACTGCAGCCAGGGTGCATAAATGCATGCACGTAGCACTTGGAGGCTATAAGAAGCAGCACTGAAGCAATTCTTAGGGCAGAGCAGGAGCAATGTTTTCAGGGTCTGTGGCACAGATGTTATCCAAGTAGAGTTAAAGTTAACAAATGAGGTGAATATGGAAAAAGTCATCTTCAGTGGGCTCTGCGCAACACACTGGATTCTCATAAATGTAGTAGTGACTCAAAGAAATACTGTCGTGAGAAGAGAAAATGCATTTTTTGCCTGCAGGCAAAATTGCAGAATAGCAATAATGGACTACTTCTAGGTGGTTGCCTGTCTAGGATTAAGGACCACATCAAAAAGATCAAATAGCTTCATTTGTTGAAGTATGAGATCACGTTGGTGCCAGTTTAGCAGCAGAAAGAACATCTAGAATATCAATGTGTCTCTCATCCTTTCAAAAAAAAGCAACTTCATTGCAAATTCAAAGTTTATTTACATAGGTAATAAGTCAGGAAGTAATTTCAGCTAGGAGACATTAAGGTGCACTCTTCTACCCAAAACCAATAATCTTCAACATTTAAAGAAAGAAGAAACCGGTATTAGTAAAAACAAGTAGCAAGGAAAACCACAGCCACCATCTAAGATGTTAGAGTTCAATCTACTTGAAGCATATTTCAAGAGGTAAAAGGTCTTTAAAGGTCCTTCCTGAAATGGGTTCTAAAAAAAAGACTTTTGCACCTGATACGCAAGTTCCATCTAAGAGCCAACATAAGAGCTTTGCGATATAGGGGATTCCCCGGTTTCCACCACCACTGCCAAACCCAGGTCCAGCCATGCATTTCTGAACTTCAATATCAAAAGATTTAACTTTGGGACAACCAATAAAATCTCAAAATTGTAATGTGCAGCTATTAATGTGCCCCTATTTGAGAACTGGAAGGGAACAAAAAGCTGCAAGACTGATCAGGAGGTGGAGAGACACAGCAGCATCTCTGTATTTCAATACAGAAATCTGTGATGCACAGAGAGCCTGGAGGACCAGTCCAAAACTATGGCAAGTTCTGTGGTTGTCTTGCCTTAACCGATGACTGCAGCCAAGGTTATGTTCCAAGCAGAGTTCTGCCCCAGCTGCCTAATCCAAAAGTAAAGTCCACACTGGCCAATTTGATGGCTGAGGTCCTTGAGTTCAAAGGCTTTGAAGAGAATTTAAAAGCTTTTGCTTGACTCAGGAAACAAAGCAGTCTTAACAGGAAAATTCTCTCAACAGGCCAAAGCTAACGAATATGAGCTTCCACAGTGTTGAAGTTCAGGAATTTTTTTTTTTTTANAGTTCAGGAATTTTTTTTTTTTAAAAAACAGTGCTAAGTTTGGCTGCTTCATTTCTGCATTCAGTTATTGGGTTGTGCTCTGGCTGCAGCAACCCCTTCTACCAGGTAAAACAACCAGGACAGCCTAGATTAAGCCAGATTCCATTGAAATGCCACAGTTCTACTGAAACCAAGTCATCAGATGGATTTTATATTTGAAGTTACCAGCCACCATAGCTCTTCAGTATGATTAGCATGTTCACAAACTGTTTTAGGGTGACAACAATTTCTGTTCTTTTCTCCCCACTTGCAGCAAACCAGAGCTGTTCTCTGCCAGGTAGAGCCCTCTAGTGCCTACTGCAAATCCAGCACCCACCAGCTGCAAGTTCTGCTCAATGTAGCACTGCCCTCCCGAACACCAACCTGACAAACCCTCTTCGGACCCCCATAGCTGCAGTCACACTAAGGGTTTTTCCAGAAGGGCTGTATGACACATGCAGATTTCTGTAACGGCTACTTCTCTGAAGGGAGGTGGGAGGATGTCTCCTCCTCAGCCAGCTCTTGCAGAGTGCTTTAAAATATCCACCAAAGGAGAATTCGGACAACCTTGCTGAACTCAGAAGCCTAATGGAACAATGCCTACTCACAACCCAGGGCTCGCAGACCTCAGTTTCCAAATAAAGTAATAGAAAGAGCATATT